>APFE030378411.1:8431-36441 GCA_000404065.3 Pinus taeda | reverse complement strand
GGAAGAGCGGTCTGGAGGATAGCAGAAGAGGGACTTCGTGAGGAGATTCGCGCTTTGCGTGAAAGATTGGCAGTGGTGGAAGCTGGGGGAAGGAGAGACCCAGCAGATGATAGGGATGAAGAAGTAACTGAACTAGAAGACGAGTTTGAAGGGGCGACACTGGAACTTCGATTATTAAAGTCAGTTTTGCTGTCCAGGCATAAGCCAAGGCATGAGCTACCCACTTATGATGGAAGTTTGTCTGCAGATGTGTTACTGGATTGGTTGAGTGAAGTAAATAAATATTTTGAGTTCGAGGAAACCAGTGAGGACAAACAAGTGACATTCGCCGCCACCAAGATGAAAGGACATGCGTCGTTGTGGTGGGACAACATTCAGGCGGAGAGGAAGAGGCTACACAAATAGCCTATAAAGAAGTGGGCCAGAATGGAGGGAAAACTGAAGGAAAAGTTTTTGCTGAAAGATTATCAGATCATGTTGTATAGACAGGTGCAGAACTTGAAACAAAGAGGGATGACTGTCAAGGAATTTACAGAAGAATTCTATAAGTTAAATCTGCGAGCAGGGTATGTGGAAGATACCCCAGAAAAGACAACCAGATTTGTGAATGGGCAGAGGGGGGAAATACTGGATGAATTCGGTATCCTCTCGCCCAGAACCTTGGATGAGGCTTACCAGTTTGCACTAAAAGCGGAGGAGAAAATTAACAGAAAATAAAATGCCAGGAGAGGAGGCGGAACTCGCAGAGGGAAAGGTAAGATTTTTGGCAGAGGTAGAGGTATAGGTTCAAGTGAGGAAGGTAGCAGTTCCAAGTCTGCTGGCACAACAGAGAAGGACAATAGCACTAGAGAAGGACGACCAGATCAGCGAGGGCGAGGAAGTGGTCGGGGCAGGGGAACTATCCAGTGCTATTGTTGCCACAAGTTGGGACACAAGTCGTATGACTGTCCTGAAGGTGAACCAGTAGGTGGAAGAGGAGCTTATGTTGCTCAGCTAGAGGATGCTAAGACAACACCTCAAGAAGTGGAGAACGCACCAGATACAGGTGAAGCTTTGGTGTTGAATAAAGTGTTGTTAAAACCAGCAAAGGAAAATGCAGAACCTGACCAGCAAAAGGCGTTGTTCCGAACTGTTTGCAAGTCACAGGGTAAGTGCTGCACGCTGATCATCGATAGTGGAAGTACCGACAATTTAGTGGCAGTAGCGATGGTGGAGAAACTGGGATTGAAGAAGTTGAAACACCCCACTCCATATAAAGTGTCATGGTTGCAGAAAGGACATCAACTATTAGTTGATGAACAGTGTGAGGTGGAGTTTCAGATAGGCAGGCATAAGGACAAAATTATCTGCCATGTTATTCCAATCGATGTCTGTCATATATTGCTAGGACGACCCTGGCAGTTTGACAGAAGCGCAGTTCATGATGGAAAAACCAATTGTTATAAGTTTGTCAAAGATGGGATCAAGCACACGCTTGTACCCATCAAAGAGGAAAGTGCAGCTGAAACCAGTGGGGTGAAAGCATTGTTGATGGGCAGAAAGGAATTTATAAAACAGATTGAGGACAGTGAAGTAAATTTTGCTGTCATAAAAAGACCAAAGGCAGTGATATTGCATACACAGATTTCAGATTTGCCAGAGGAAATCCAAAAGCTGTTGCAGGAATTTGGAGACATCGTGGTGGATGACCTTCCAGATGAACTACCACCCAGGAGAGGTATTAGTCAATGTATTGAATTTATACCAGGGGAAAGTCCGCCAAATAAAGCAACTTATCGTATGAGTCCTAAGGACCATGAAGAAATCAGGAAACAGGTCCAAGAGTTGTTGGACAAAGGACTGATTAGAGAGAGCATGAGCCCCTGTGTAGTACCAACCGTTTTGGCTCCAAAGAAAGGAAGAGAATGGCGAATGTGCACAGATTCGAGAGCCATTAACAAAATTACTGTTAGGTACAGGTTTCCCTTACTGAGAATGGACGATATGATGGATTGTTTGAGTGGGGCGGCTTATTTCTCGAAGATTGAGTTGAAAAGTGGATATCAGCAGATCCGAATTCGGGAAGGAGATGAATGGAAGACAACTTTCAAGACGAATGAAGGCTTATATGAGTGGCTGGTGATGCCATTTGGGTTGAGCAACGCTCCCATCACGTTCATGCACCTGATGAACGAGGTACTGAAGGAATTCATTGGGAAGTTCGTAATAGTTTACCTGGATGACATTCTTATTTTTAGTAAGACTGAAGAGGAACATTTCAGGCATGTTCAAAGTGTGTTGAGGAAGCTGCAGCAAAACAAGTTGCTGATCAATATGAAAAAGTGTACTTTTTTTCAGCGAGAGTTAGTGTATCTGGGTTTTGTAATTGTAGAAAATGAATTAAAGATGGACCCAGAAAAGGTGGCAGCTATAGTTAGTTGGCCTTCTCCGGGAAGTTTGTTTGAAGTCCGAAGCTTCCACAGACTAGCACATTTTTACAGGAAATTCATGAGGAATTTCAGTGAGATCTGTGCACCTATGCTGGATACGATCAAGAAGACAAATCAACCTTTTCACTAGACTGAAGCAGTGGAAAGAGGTTTTCAGATTTTGAAAAGGAAGATTACCGAAAGGCCGATATTGAGGCTGCCTGACTTCAACAAACCCTTTCAGGTTCGTTGTGATGCCAGTAGTACAACCATTGGGGCAGTACTTAGTCAGGAGGATAGACCAGTCGCATATTTCAATGAAAAACTGAATGAGAGTAGACAGAAATACTCAACCTATGATAAAGATTTCTACGCAATTATACAAGCATTAAAGCACTAGAGACATTATCTGTTGGGTAATGAGTTTGTTTTATTTACGGATAACTCTGCATTGTAGTACATTATGCAGCAACATAAATTGAACCATAAGCATGCAGCATGGGTTGAGTACCTACAGAATTTCACATTTGTACTAAAACATATTAGTGGGCAGGCAAATAAGTTGGTAGATGCACTGAGTAGGAGGACCCTACTCTTACAAGAAAGTACGATGCAAGTTTTAGGCTTTGAGCGCCTGAGGGAACTGTATCAAACAGATGCAGATTTTAAGGAGGCCTATGAGGCTTGCCAAAACCCTTTGCTGAGAAACAGTAGCTTGTGGTTGGACTACAATTTACAGGAAGGGCTGCTGTTTAAGGGAGGACAGTTATGTATTCCCAACTGCTCTATGCGAGAGAACATTATTCAGGAAAAGCACAGTGGGGGTTTGGCTGGACACTTTGGTATAGACAAGACAATTGCATAGGTACAACATTTCTATTTTTGGCCGAAATTGCAGCGGGATGTGCAAAGGTACGTGAGTAGGTGCAAGGTTTGTCAATTGGCAAAGGGTCATAGTCAGAATACAGGTCTTTATTTACCATTACCCATTCCGAGCCGACCATGGGACTCCGTCAGCATGGATTTTGTTTTGGGTTTCCCTAAAACACAGCGGGATTTCGATTCAGTAATGGTTGTGGTAGATCGATTTTCAAAGATGGCACACTTTGTACCTTGCAAGAAAACCAGTGATGCTACTTATATAGCACATCTGTTTTTTACTGAGATCGCTCGATTACATGGACTTCCAAGGCCCATCTTCTCTGACAGGGATGTAAAGTTCACCGATCATTTTTGGCGAACCCTATGGAAAAAGTTGAACACCCAGTTACAGTTCAGCTCCGCTTATCACCTGCAGACTGATGGCTAGACTGAAGTGGTAAACAAGAGTTTAGGAAATTTGCTTCGGAGCTTAATAGGCGAGAATGCACGGACGTGGGACCATGTACTAGCTCAGGCAGAATTTGCATATAACGATTCCCCTAATCGCAGCACCGGTTATAGTCCTTTCCAGATTTTGTATGACATGCATCCACGCGGAGTGCATGAGTTACGAGATTTGGGGAAGCTCAAAAAACGAAGTGCTGATGGGGAAGATTTCGCCCAGGCAATGAGTAACTTACATGAGCAGGTAAAGCTGAAATTACAGGACAGCAGTAAAAAGTATAAACAGCAGGCTGATTCGAAGCGTCAGGAAGTTCAGTTCAACATTGGAGATGAAGTCCTTGGGTATTTACGTAAGGAGAAGTTTCCAAAATGGGAGTACAGCAAGTTAAAGTATAAAAAGATCGGTCCCTGCAAGATCATCCGCAAATTCTTTACAAATGCCTATGAGCTACAATTGCCACCAGGGATCGGTATTTCTCCCATTTTTAACGTGGCAAATCTGTTTCCTTATGTCGCTGATTCGAAAGACAATATAGCAGCAAAGCCACCATGGGACACTAGTTGTGAAGAAAGTTCATGGATGAGACAGATGCCAATGGCACCACCCCTTGAGATCGAAAGGATTCTGGACACACAGGTAGCTAGGCGCACACGCGGGAAGGACCGTCCGATAGAGGACACTTCGTGGCTTAATGCAACGCAAATACAGAAAGCAGGCTATTCTGTCGACAACCTCATGGAACGGAGCCATGACTTTTTGCCACCTCGGAAGCCTGATGCAGGAGCATCCAGCTCCGAGGAGACAGAAGGTGGTTGACGGTCTCGTGGAGAGAACAAGAACAAGCAAAGACTACATGCATAGCTCGACAGGTTATTAGACTTGTCATTTGTTTTACTTTTCTTTATTATTTGTTTCATTTCCCAGAAGGTCGTTAGAGACCATAGAAATTACAAACTGTGAATTGCTTTTAGTTTAGGAAATAGTTAACAGTAAATTAGCATTTTGGTAAAAGAAACTGGTGGGCAATTGTACAAATTTTGGTTGGACAGTTCAACTAGAAATGGAAGCAGCTATGCCTTCCAGATGTTAAAAACGAGAAAAAAAGATAGTGAGGGGATTCCTCCGGAGTGAAGAGAAGATACAGTCCTCTCTAATAAAACAAATTACTTTTATCTTGCCAATTGAAGCACCACTGCTAAATTAGTTCATACATTGATGTTATTTTCTGTGTGATTAAATTACATTTGAATAGTAAGACAGCAAGCAGTAATAAGAAGAGTAAAGCGCTGCTATAGAAAACTACTTCCGGCAAAGAAAGGAGAGCAACTACAGTCGTTGACAAACAACGAGGTAATGAGATATAAACCCTCATACTATTTACAAATAATGCAAATGCTGGAATTGAAAGCAAAGTAGTTTAATCTAATTAGTCCATTATAACCAAGGCGCACAAAAGAGTTTTCTGAGCATATAACGCTCACCCAGAACGAGTTCCCTTACAAATGAAGCTTTAAAAAAAATGTATATATAGATACAACAGAACAGGTTATAGAGCCACAAACGACAGAGAGGAGCACAGTTCGTCTACCATTCAGGTGACTGCGATTATTTACAAACAAGAACCTTAAATCTCTCTATAAGTTAACAAACGAATCAACGACGGAAAGACCCTACCCGTTGTATAAGGTTGGGAGGGTTTTGAGCTATTTCCAGAGATTGCAGAGAACACAAACCCTCGGCGGCCAGCCACCTTAAACAACCTGCAAAACGGAGGTGGATGCCGGCTAGCACAAGATGAAGCAAGAAAACAAATAAAAACCAGCAAACGAATGAGTCACAACCTACATTGGTTCTCACCTGAAGTTGGAAAGGCGGCGCTGTGAAACCAAAACGATAACCATAGCCTAAAGACAAGGAACGAGAGGGTCAGAGTCTATAATAGAAGCGGAAGTAGAGTCTAGCATCGAACCAGAGTTTACCTCCGAGGCAAAGTTGAAATGCAACGAGCCAGAAGCGCGGAACTGAAGGGAACCTTGTCACAGTTGGAACCACAAATTAACAGTGCGAGAAACGAACCCATTCAATAGAGAATATTTAAAGAAACAGCCAATATAACAAATTACAGTCCAGGAGCGGACGGCGTTGTCGCCCTTATAGGAACCCAACGCACAGATCAACGAGAGGCCAGAAACACCAACAAAACTCAGCGCAAGAGCGAGGAAGCCGGAGGCGCAAATAACCCTCAACAGAGCAGAGCAAGAGTCTAACACAGTGAACATGTGAAAATAACCGAGAATAGGGTTGTCAAAAGGCGGGAGCGGCTTGACAAGGAGTACTGGCAGGTGGCGTTTCATGACCTGTACCGTAAGTTAGCTCACCAAAGACCGAGAGGGCCTGTACATTCGCATTATACCAACGTTTATCAGATTAAATGTTGCACAGTTGAACCAACCTACGCCACGTTGGAGGGCTGGGCCATCACATTACAGGAAAAGAATTGTTGGAAGCTATCAACAATCTAATCTATATCGAGCATGAACTGAAGCACGGTTTTACAGTCAAACCCACTTTTGCACGGTACACTAAAGTTGATGAAATATACCGTAGGTTAATCAGGGTCAAGATTCTAGATGAAGAAGCATGGAGTGACTTGTACGATTACTAAGAGGACCAAGACAAAGAAGATTGAAGGAACAACATAGATCTGGGTCAACACCTAACCAAGTCAGCAGAGCCACTACATAAAAAATAATTACATAGCAACAACGTCCCGATAAAAGGGGACCAGATGTCCAAGTTATCTCATCATGGCCACTTCGTGGTTACACTGGTCAAATTTTCTTTCATTATAATCAATAACACATTGCTAAGTGGACAAGGTAGTTTTTGTAGGTTTTTGTTAAATACTTCAGGCATTGGAAGTATTAGGGGTTGGACCCGAGTTATTTGAACAATCTTTCTTCTGGAGCACTGTAATTTTTGAGTTGGAGCATCAATAATAAAAGACCGTCTGCAAGATACTTGAGTTGTTTTAAACCTAGCGATGTCTTATTTCTGTGTCAAATATATTCCTATTTTATTCATTATGCATCATTAAATCTTATTGTAAAATACAAATTGTAGATTAAGATATGTTGTTGGAGCACCTTACTTCTATTTGTGTTTACAATCTAAATGTTTTCCTCTGATGTATGGTTAAGAAATACTTAATTTCTTTTTAATCATTACTGATTTCACTGTTTTGTCATCCCACTTTTGATTATGCTTTAGGATCCAGTAAAGATAGTTAGCTTGCCTTGAAAATTCTGTAGAAAAATTGATGTTACCACCCAACCTTGACTCCAAAGCCCAATGGAAAGGATTTAAAAATTACCTACCCCAACCAAACAAACAACCAAGCAATCAAGTAATAAATCTCTTTCACTATTATATCTAGCCTAACACTTTGAAACACTAGTACTAAATTTAAAATATTAAATATAAAGAGAAAGCCCTCTCTGAGTCTAGGAGGGCTAAATCCTAGAATCCTAAGTGGTTTTATGTTTCCTTTATGATTTTATCTTGCCAATTTTTAAAATCATAGAGCGATAACACCAACACCAAAAACAGTGAGACAATTGCATATGATGCTAGGACACACAGGTTACTACAGGAAGTTTATTAAAGGGTACACACAGATAACTACGCCAATGGATACACTTCTAAAGAAGGATGTGACCTTCCAGTGGGATGAAGAATGCCAGAAGAGCCTAAACATGCTGAAAGAAAAGATTGTAACTACGCTAATTCTAGTTTTCCCGGATTGGAAGAAAAAATTTCATGTGCATGTTGATGCATCTTGCATAGCATTGGGTATAATATTAGCGCAACAAGGGGCAGGAGGTATTAATCATCCCATATAATTTGTAAGTAGGAAGTTGTCTTAGGCAGAAAATAATTACAATATGACAGAAAGGGAGGGTTTTTCTATGGTGTACATGCTATAGAAGTTTAGACATTACTTGTTGGGAGGACACTTTAAGATGTTCACAGATCATTCCATACTAAAGTATTTAGTAAATAACCATGTTCTAGGAGGGAAGATCTGTTGCTGGATGTTATTATTCCAAGGATATGATTTTGAAGTTATAGTGAAGCCAGGAAGATTGAATGATGGGCATGATCATCTATCCAGGATAGAGACAAGAGAAGAACCTACAAGACTTGAAGATAACCTACCCGATGCACAATTGTTTGCAATTAAAGTCGTATATGATCACTTCGTGGATATTATCCAGTTTTTGTCCACATGAATGGTGCCCACGAAGTACACTACAAAGAAAAATAAGGAATCTGACTTTTCAATAATTGCAGGACACTTATATAAAATGGGACAGGATGAAGTATTGTGAAGATACATCCCTAAGAAAGAAAGACAGAGAATTCTGGTAGAAGCTCATGGAGGAGTTGCAGGTGTCCATTATGCAGGAAAAGCCACTGCGCAGAATATTTTGAGAGCTAGGCTATGGTGGCCTACAATACATAAGGATGCGAAGGACTATTGTTAAGCATGTGATGTATGTCAAAGGACAGGAAAGAAATCCAAAAGAGGTGAAATACCCCTAGTACCAAGTGACGTTGCAAGATTTTCACAAATGGGGAATTGACTTTGTTGGACTCATTAGTCCACTACAGAAAAAGACGAGTGCAAGATATATCATCACCATGACAGATTATTTGACAAGGTGGGATGAGGCAAAGTTGGAGGAAGGTTGCAACACATAAACTGCTGTGAAGTTTATCTTCGAATATATATTATCTATATTTGGTTGTTTGAAGATATTGAGGAGCGATCAAGGGACACACCTTTTGAATAAGACAATTGAAGCACTGATTGTGGAATTTTAGGTTTACCATTAGAAGAGCACTCTCTATCATCCTTAGGTAAACGGGATACTGTAATGTTTTAATAAGATTCTAGAGAATGCATTTACCAAGGTGTGCAATGTAAACATAGATTGTTGGTATTTGAGGATTCCAACAATGCTTTGGGCATATAGAATGACATGAAAGAAACTAACAAGACAAACACCTTTTAGGATGGTATATGGCCAAGAAGCTGTTATTTCTATGGAATATATTATGCCAAGCCTGAGAATGGAAGCTATCACATATATGGAAGAATTTGACATGATGAAGGAAATAATGTCATAGATACTAGCTTTAGAAGAAGATATATTCATAACATGATTCCATCAGCAAGTGTAAAAAGCAAGGGAGAAATCTTGGCATGATAGGCACATAAAAAGGAAGATATTTTAGGAGGGGGGTCTTGTATTATTATATGACCATAAGTTCACGAAGTTCTCGAGGAAATTCAAGGCGCATTGGTTGGGGCCATAGATTGTCAATAACATTACAGATGGCAGAGCTCTTCAGCTTGCAAAGTTGAATGGATAGAGGATTCCTGGGTGAGCGAATGGTAGTAGAATAAAGATATACATGGATGATTATGTCCCTAGACCATCACACTAAAAACAATGAAGGGGATAAAGCCTTAGTGCCACATGTAGTTGAAAGTGGGCATGAGACTATAAACTACTCTGCAGGAAGGGACCTAGCCGAAGGAAGAATATTGCAAGATACTTAGGAGTATGGAAAAGTCCGAGGGATTTGCAATGAAGAAGAGATGACTGTGCCAAAGGCGAAATATGATGAAGTTAGCCAAAAATATGACCGTTGGAAGGAAAAAGGGCATTGCTATTTTTTTTACCATTTAAGGGCATTGAAGAAAAGCGTTTATGAAGCATTGCTGGATGTATCTAATCCATACCTGCATTGATGAATCAAATCTAAAGCCAATCAAGAGTCTGGGAATTTAAAATTCTTATAAAAACCATATCCCGTGCCACATTTTACACGTGTTTCCTAGAGAGATCATAAATTGCGCCTAAGTAAAAAAAACGATATTGCATGTCTGAGTGGAGCTAGGAAGAGTTGGTCAGGATATTTAAGAAGAAGGGGCTAACTGGTATTATGGAGCCACAAGATGGAAAGACTGTAGGACCAAATGTTCCTATGTCCCTGACGCATTTAAGTTCACCAAGAAAGGTGCACATCTAGCCACAGCTATAGTTGCAGTCACAATCATAGAAGATGAAGGAGAAGAGTCTAGCTGAGGTCTCTACAGTAGAATTGAGAACATCACCATGAAAGAAGACGTAGAAGGAAGTGTGGTTGAAAAACATGGAGGATAAGGGAAAAAAGCCCATGCAGAAAGGGAAGACACCTGTACAATAGGAGGGACCCCATCAGGTCCATGATAGTGAGAAGAAGCTAAGTTCCACAGGAAGCAGATGGAGGATGTGGATATTTCCTCTGTGGTCCTAGCATATATGCCACTGAGAAAGTCGGGCTTGACGTCAGTCGAGGAGCCAAAAGAACGAAAATTTGCTACATATACACCACTTTTGCCAGAAGAGGTGTCGTTTGAAGGAGAAGTGTTGGGGAAGATTCCCTAACTCTAATTAGAAGACTGAGATTTCAATGACTGAAGTAAATACGTGCAGTTCAGGCCCAGTAGGTACTTGAACAAAGTTCACTACCAAGAGAGCGGAGTTACAATATTAGAGTTGCAACAATGGGTTGCGGGAGTGGGGAGAGAAGGAATTCTGAACATGCTGAATGTGCTGCACTTCAATCGAAGCCCATTTAGTATAAATTGAGTGTGACAACTCCCTGAACTAGTGCATGATGGTTGTATTTGGCTATGGACAAGGATCATAATTGATGAAATAATCGTTAGAAGAATATAAACGTTTCCATACCAGGGAAAGGACCCCATGTATGAATTCATGGGTAAAAACAGAGACAAAGAAATGGCCCAAATGATGAAAGACAAGTTCAGGTTGGTGAAGAAATCCCGTGAATATGAGATAAATTCTATCGAAGATCAAGTTGTGTGCTTCACCGCACATATCCTAGTGGAGAAGATTATGAGGAAGTGTAGGTCCAATGAGGTGCCTGTGGTAGTGGTACCATTGGCAGAGTAGTGCATGCCGAAGGAGCCCAGTTCAACCGGCTTCTTATTTATGCAAGGAATTTTTGATGAATTACAGGGAGGCGCAGGACGAAGGCAAGACCTTGCACTATGCTTGGATGTTGATTCTTATTGCACTTATTTCATGTAAGGAACCAAAATATTGTTAATTTCCAACTATGGAGGTAGATGTGTGCAAAGAAATGAGGTATGCTTTGCTATGGTTTACAAAGGAGCCAACTCGTGCAACAAAGAATTAAATATTTTTTGTGTTGATGCAGATGGATTTACATACAGTGGTAAATCAGTATCCTAGACTATCACTGAGCCTATACAAACAATATTGTCATATAGCGGAGTTTAAGGTAGAATTTCATAGGGCATATGTGAAAGTGACAAAGGACCCAACAGATACATGATGTCCATAGCCATAACTAGTAATAAAAGATGACCTCCTCGCGATAGTGCATAGTTGGCCAGAGGAGTGAATGACTCCACTTGGCGGAGTAGTTGGAGGAGATGACACAAAAAGAGGTACCTCGTAGGGTGCAGGTACAAGTAAGAAACTTGTCGTCGAAGAGCCATAAGAAATAGAAGGAATAGGGCAGGAATATGATGAACACCACAATGATGTATAAGTATCGAAAGATTCACCCTTTCTGATAAAGATGTGGCCAAGAAAGAGGCAGAAGACATATAAGAGAAATGGAACAATGCTGTTTGTCCTCACTAATGTGGACATTGATGAGATAACAGAAAAAATCCAGGAGATTAACACAGAGACCTGGGATAAGATTGATGATCACTGCAAAGAGATCTTGGCTGAGGTGGCGTAGGGCATCACAGAGCTGAAGACGTTCCCACAAGCAGAAAAGGTAGCCCAATCATTGTAACAAGGTAAAAGATTGGAAACAAGTTTCATGATGAGTATGTTACATGTGCTAGTTGGGGCATTGAAGTTTGAAGTGGCAGTAGATAAAGAGCGATCCAAGACATGGTGCAATGTCTAGCTAAATGCCGATGCGTTACCTCTTCAAGTGTTGTATGAATTTCATTAAGGAATCACCGCGGAGATGCAGGAATGAGAGAAGCGTATGACGTTAAGGAAAGAAAAGGTGGAGTCAGAGAAAGAAACAATACAAAAGGAGTTAAAGAAGGTTTCTAAGGAAATGGAGGAAGCAAGGCAACAACATGAACATTTGGAGAAGGCCATTTCCGAAACCTACAGTACAATTCCAAACATGAAGGTATGTGATGATGAAGCACCAACATAAAAGGTTGTGAAGCTTATGATTGTGATTAAAGACTCAAATATTGCCATCACCAAATTAAAATTTGATTATAAGGTACATATATAGCAGCTGAAGATAAGCTTGCAGCCAAGTACGCCACCAAAGGTTTGGGAGCAGAGACAAAAGGACATCAACGCAGTAATGAAAGGCATATCAGATACAATGGTAGATTGTGGGAAGTTGCTCGATGATATAATGCAAATTTGGACCTCACTACAGGAGGACCCAAACTTCATTAATATTGAGGAGAACTGCAGGCCAAGTAGAAGGGACGCGTAAAGGATGAGGATGGAATTGTGTGCTAGAATTAGCATATAACATGGGTTAATTATATAAAAATAAATAAATAATAATCGAACCCAAAGTGTAAAAGAAAAAGTTAAGAGTTGGTTAATTTGATGGTGGCATATTGGTTAATTATTTATAATGGATCAATGCCTCATCAAGTGACATTCACTTGGAACAATTTACGTTAGTACAAATTATTGTTTTGTTGAGTGTGGCAAAATTAAAACACCAAGAGATGGCAGAGAATGTGTGCATTGAACCACAAGTAAAATGTGGTCTATAAAAATGGAAAATCTATCAACAAACAATGACTTCCTGTTGATCTCGTCACAGTTAATATAAGGATCTCATTGGAAATTGACCAGACAAACTACTCACAAGAACAATGTAATAACGAGCATGTGCTTCATGATTCTCAGCTCGCTGTCATGGGTGGGGTCTTTTCTATGCTGCACGAGGTGAATTACTATGTAGAATATGCCTCCATAGAGGTGAGTCTTCGGTCAGAATTCTGAAATCAAGAATTAGGTTGAACCTCATCATGAGGAACTCAATGGAAGAAATGTGTAACTCACCACATCACCCCTACAGCTGGGTGCTAGATACAGGGATGTGATGTGTATTTTGGTGCGAAATGAACGCCGGTATAGGTATTCAAAACTAAGAAACTTTTACAACTGTTGTTTCTGTTTAAACAAAAAACACCATGCCGCAGTGCCTTATCACGATGAGGAGGTACACGTAAAGGCAAGACAATAAAGTTGCAGGAGGAGTCCCACCAAAGTTGTAGCGATGTTTCCCTTAAAAGATTGAGGAAAATCCAAAGCTTAGCATGTTTCCTTCTATCAACTATCCACTGAAGGGAAAATACTAAGTTGGCATAAGGATTCTGCTGAGTTGAAATGTCTCTCGCTCATGAAGATGGTGAAGATGCAAAGAATTGATTACCTATTAAGGAAACCCAATCCCAAAACCCAACATTATAGATTCTGCTGAGATAAAATCTGTAGGGAAAAAGTAATATCAAGGAAGTCGGAGGCTTCTGCGCCAGACCGCCATACATTAGCCATTACTTTGTGCTGAAGAAAAACCTATCTGATTAAATTAATTAATTAGTTATACCTTGCATGATCGCAATAAGATGGGCGATGCACCGCAAGGATTATCCTTCCTTGTGGGTTGGATGTATGGATTGTCATCAACGGTGATATGCAAGATGGCCACAAAGCCAACGATGTAGTTTCCAGGGAAGGATAGAAGAAAAGCCCAAAATTCGATTCGTTTCCCTCTGTGGAAAATGAGTTGAAGGCGTTGAGGTAGGATAATGATTATACTCAACCTATCGGATTAAGTGATAATATTATGCTTTCCTTTCCAAAAAATAAACTTACTGTTACAAGATATGTGTGGCGTGCTAAGTAAAATAAGTCACGATGTTTCTAAATAAGTATATGGATAGGTTAAGAACAAAATAAGACCTCGCTGTAAACCTTGTCTAACAATCACGAGATTTCATTTTGATTTTTAAGGAAATCATGTTAGTAACTAGGGTTTCCTTCCTTACGGTTTTCTCTAAAGACATTAAACACTTACATTAAAATGGCATTTCAAATTTTATTTCGGGCTGATCATATTAGTAACAATTTTGACGAAGGCCGATTTTGCGGGAGAAAACTTAGTTAGCTCCTGTTGAGGAGCCTCTGGGATAGCATTACAAAATTCACAACCCCTCTTACTCCCAATGCTTGTTGTAGATGACAGGATAAATTTTGGATTCGCTGTGCAATGCTTTCACCGTGTCTATGAATAAATTACACCATCTTTATTTAGAATGACCAATATCCCTTTCTCGAGCTCGTGGATAATCATATCCAAAGTTTAACTTTTGAGCACCTTTCATTCAGGAGGTCCATTGAGATCATATTGCTTTGAGTTATGTATGAAAGCAATCACGCATTATGAGGTGGCTCAATAAGATTTTTAAGGACTGTAATCACAAGATATCAGAGGGTCAATTTCATGGAGTATTTGCAGATGAAGATAGGGTTTTGGGATATGCCTTCTGACTCTTTGGATGGGCATGTATATAGTGGAAATGAGGACTTTGATAACGCTATTGCACTTTCTCTCTCTGAGAAGAACAAAGAAAGGTGAATAGTAGACGAGGCGGTTTTGAAGTGGACGATGATGAAGAACTTACTTGAGCTCTACAACCAATCTTGGACATTGGCTTCCCCCCTTGTTCAAATAAAAGTCATATTTATCCTTCGACATATGGTTACCCTAAAGGCTACAATATTTGTGTTGGGTGCAACAATGAGATAGTCTATGGCCTCTTTTTGAGCTGTATGGAAGCTGTTTGGTGTCCTCAGTGTTTTCGCTGTCATGCTTGGAAAGCCTATTTCTAAACATGAGTTTTCCATGTCAGGGAAAGATCCATACCACAAATCTTATTACAAGGAACTCTATAATCGAATATATGATGTTTGTAACCATTTTGGATGCATATAGTAGTGGAAATGAGAAGAAAGGTTTGAGGAAGCGTATTCAAAACTATAGAATCCGAAAACATAGAAAATATTTTCTCTGGAAGACGTTGCTATCATTAGTTTAAAACGGAAGGGATTCACGAGTCACAACAAATAAGTCGTTCCATTCCTATATTGATGTGTCAGTAATAACTTTTAATCAAATAGTTGTTATTAGAAAATTTCTCTGCCAAACAACTTATTAAAATGGTTAGGTTTAAAGATCTATTTTATCACTGCAGTTTAGTATATCCATCCTTGTCACAAAAAAAATGAGAAATGGGTAAACTCGTTAGAGTTTAAGTTAAGGGTAGCAAGAGATTAGATTCTTTAGTGATTTTAGTAAAAGAGTGTCGAAATTGAAGCTTCTGGGGTTGAAATATGAATAACTGTCATGCATGTGATTATCCTCGGCCTGAATATTCAACGCCCACATGAAATAAAATAACATTTGTGTTTATGTGTTTATGGTTGTTGTTGGTTATTTTTACATTTCTTCCTTTCAGTAATTATTTATGTTATGCAGTAAATTTCTTAACAACTGGTATCAGCAGTAGATATTGGCTTCAAAGGGATTCTTTGATGCCAACAACTGGTATCAGAACTAGATATTGGCTTCAAAGGGATTCTTTGATGCGAGGGGTTTATAGTGCCTGATGAGATCAATGTAGCCTTTTTACAGATCTAGGTCTGGAAAATAATGGTGGAACAATCGTACGCGAAAGAGCCTCGAGGAGAATGTGTGGAAGATAGTGCCGTAACTGCCAGGGATCGTAGTGCATTTGCGATATTTACTAGTTTGGAACATGCTGACGAATTGTTCGGGATTCATGCGAATATTTAAAGAAGGTCAGCAGAAGAAAATTGTTCATGCGGCTTCGAGAATTGTTCGTTTTCTGCTACGTGAGGCCACCGGTACTAGAATCTACGAGGTCTCGCTGGGCTCATCGTTGGAGTGGTTTGATAGAAGTTTCTGAGCAAATAAAATTGAAAGAGGATGGATCAAAATCGCAACAGCAATAAGAAAAAATAAATAATGAAGTCAAAATTATTGCATGTAAATGGGCATACTATTGTAAGACCTGGTAAGGCATGTGTGCCCCTCGGTGATCATTGGTAAAGTCTAGGTTAGACCTAGGTGATAGGGGGGATGGCGGGTTAACAATTCCCTGGGTAAAAACTTTGAGGGGGGTAAGGGCTAGAGTGAGCGAGATTATCTCACTTAGCAGGTTTGGCTGGACTTAGTCAAGGAAACGAAAGTCAAGTTTAAGGGGAGAATAGTTTGGCAAGACTACATCTTCATCATATCCAATATATCACTCCGATCGGGGTGGAGAACTGAACCAATGACATCACATCAAGGAGTGCCTTAATAGAGCACCTAATCACCATCTATCCAAGACTCTTTGGATTGATGGTGAATGGGTGCATTGTTAAGGCACTCCTTGCGATAGGTCACTAGTTCAAATTCCTTCTTGTTGGAGGCATGATTACCATTACACCAAAACCCGCAGGTGTTAGTAAATAAACACATTGCTAGATTTAAGCACATGCCACAAAACACACGGGAGCATTGGATCAACACTGCCATTAACGGGAAGTGCAACAATATCCCCCCTCAACTTGAGCTAGGTGTGTTTTGAACTCGAGATCTTTGGCTCTGATACCACTTGTTGGAGGCAAGATTTCCATTACACCAAACCTGCAGAAACAATCGCTAGATTTAAGCACATGCCACGAAACACACAGGAGCGTTGGATCAACACTACCATTAACGGGAGTGCAACACATATGATTATGGGACAAACAACTTTTTCGTGAAAGGATTGTTGAGTGCACATTACACCTCTCCTCTAAAAACACAATGTCATTAAAGGGAAAAAGTTAGCTTAGGTTGATAATCTTTGAGCACCTCATGAGGGGGAGGACCCATGCTGTATTCATGCAGTTGTGTGAACACTCATGGAGAGGGCTTTTAATTGAAAAAGGGTGTGCATGATGTGGCATCATGTACACTTCATGTCTTTTGATTTTGGCTTGATTTTCTTTTTAAACGATGGCCTTGTATGTTTCAAGCTCATATGTCTTGGTTGCGGTTACCTTTTCTGGTGGGATGACGATTTAAATATTATTATGTGGAAATCGTTTGAGTCAGAAAAAAATAAATAAATTTGATTTGTAAAAAGGAGGAATTAAAAGGGTATTTGGTTAAACTTGTAATGCACTTTCTTCCATTGGACCAAAATCCCAAATCATGACATCCATAAGATGTACCGGTTGATGATCCAGGTGGAAAACTATAGTGGAATGAAATACAATAGATTATTACAATAAGTAAAATTTCAAATAGTGATTGGTTATTATTATTATTATTATTGTTATCATCCATTTTTAAGGTCACGGCCAAGCCAAAGACCAAATTGGTGTATGAGAACCCCTTGTTTGTGGGACAAGGGACCCACCTTCACGCAACGATTTGACTTCTAAGTCTACGAAGGCATACATACTCTACCCCCATTTGGTTTTGAACCTGTGACCTCCTACGAGGAAACACATTCTCTTAACCATTAGGCCCACTCAAGTTGTATAGATGCATGGCTAAATAAATCACCTAATCATGGAAAGGAGGATTATATAATAGAGGAAGCCCATGGTTGTATCATTGTTTCATTGTTGTGTAATGATACATATACCCATGCATTGTCATGAATTGTTTTGTATGTGTTACCATAGTCTAGCTGAGTGGTCATTTAGATAAACATGTTTTAAAGAGGATTATGCGTAATATCCATGCATAGTAATGAGTTATGTGAATCTTACATGTAAGAACATGTGTTTACAGTATTATAACCTTGTAGGAATATTGTATTTATCAATTGGTTGATGATAAAAGGGTCTTTGTGTCATGCATCCATATAAGAAAGAGTCTTCAGTCTAAGTCAAGCTATACATACATGGGTTGTTATGTGCTACTAATAATAAATAGGTAAAGTATGCATGAATAACTTATGACTATGTTTAAGAGTTAGGCTAGACAAGGAGACTGAAGGTTATTAGTCGTTACTATCAGAAAAACAATCTTATAACTAAGTTGTTATAGCATGCAATGTACCTTCATGTGTGAAAGAATCACATTTTCTTCATAAAAATGGAGTATGATAACACTAGAAAAGAAATTTATCATGCTTATTTGAGAATATGTGGTAATTGACTCTGGTCAAAGATTAAACTATGGTCATCAAGCTATAGAAACAAATTATAAATGGTATAATTTCTATGAAAATATTATACCATGGTAAAGGTTTTCAACAAATAGTTTTATGATCATGAGAACAAGCTATAGTCCAAGACTATGTAAGTGTATAAATTGTCTTCAAATTAATCCTTTGATTAATGCATCTACATATAATGTGATTTGTTGTTCGGTTGGAAGAAATTAGGATTAAGGGGAAACTTAGTTTTAACACATTATTATATACCATGACATAAGCATATTTCAATGGATATGCATAGTCGAACCTATAAGTATCCTTGAGTACAAACTATGGTAATTAATAAATAAAACCAATTGTATGGACCACCAGGTCAATTAAATGGTATCTAACAATCTATCTAAATAGATTGATATCATGCAAATTGAAATGCATAATTTTGGGAGGTTCTCTTATTGGATTGCATGGATAATGTGTCTCGACAACATAACAAATGTTGCATAATTCACACATGAATTCATAAAATGGATAACTCATCTTTTGTTGAATGGTGATTTAATGTTAAAGAGGAGCTAACATGTAAGTACCCTGAGATCATAAACACTTACAACTAAAAGGGGTGTAGGATTGAAAGTAGTAAAACAAAAAAAACATGTATAACTACACTAAATTATGCATGGAAAACAAGTTGTTGAGTCATACAAAGGGAAATAGTAAATCCTATGGGATGAATTATTTAATAATGAAGTATGATTTGATAATTATTAAACCTTAAAATTTGTGAGTTAATATTCTGCTTTAGAACATTAAGTAGAAGAAATGATTAAGATCAAAATATGCATGAATACAATAGTATGCTACTAATATTGTAACCAAATGAAATATGGGAATGATCTACACTTGACATAAAAATTTCTTCGATTCAGAAATGAACCATGCTTATGGGAATTATTTTTTAAGAAAAAGATAAAGGAATGTTTGGAATGACTCTAACATAGTAGAAGACATCTGGTTAAAAACTTATGTCATGCATGTGATACCATGAGGATGGTATGATGGGTTGTCACATAGATAGTACTATGTACAATAGTGCATATGGTAACCGTATGATTGCATGTGTTACATGATTGAAATATGATATGTATGTCGGTGCGTATAATATAACTTGTTTCCAGGTATGCATAAAGACATTGGGTAGATGTGTGGCACAACAACCGACCTAGAGTTTGCATAGAAGAAGGAAAGTAAGAAGTGGTTCAAGGATAAGTAACCATGGTTAATTATAGTTTGGAATACATACAATTATGATGAATATATATGATGAAAATATATAATGAATATATATGGTTATGTGAACTAAAAAAATATGACATTGCAAGCATATTGATGTGGAAAATATGTTAACAAATGTGTTGTATGCAGAGAAACTGCAAGAAGCAGGTGTTCGACAAGAACACCAAGGCTTGGAAGAATGCGAGAAGAGAACTTGCATTCTTCAAATAAAATGAAAAATGAAAAATAACTACTTTAGTAATATTAAGTAACAAATCATGATATTTATTATAGTTAAATTTATGCATCTACAATTTCTGTCGGAGGGTCTGAAAACAATGTTACACGTAGCTATGGAAGGAGATATGTTGGGAGGACTCCTTGCAACTGATGTACAACAGAAGTTTTGCATTAGATGGCGGAGCAATGAGAGCTGTGGATTTAGAAATCAGCTACGTGTGAAAAAAGACATGATGCAGTGATACACCAAGGATGATATAAAGTTTAAGGGGGGAGTATGTAACAACCCTCCCTTGTGTGTTAAATATTGTAAACCTAATCTCAAGAAAGCTAGGTGTGATACCCTCCTTTGTGGGTTAAACTATTTTAAACCTAAGTTGATGAAAGATAGGTATGATATTAATATGAGAAGCAAATATGTTATTAAATAAATCAAGAAAATAAATCACTTGGAGGGTGGAGCACCAAGAGAGATGAGATTCCTTCCAAATCCCATTGAGGAATGGGATAGAGATGAATATTTCATGATGAAGCTTCAAGATGTGATTCTAGATAAGCTTGGATGGATGGGAGATAAATATCCATTGAACATAAAATCTTTGTGGGAGATAAAGGAAAATGTTTATGAGGAAAATCCTCATGGGAGATAAAGACGAGTTTTTCTAAAAAAGACCTAGGAAAATGGAAAAATCCATAAAAGCGGGACACTGCTAATGGAAACTAAATCATGAAAGAAGGTATTAAATACCAAGTGCATTGATCAATTCAGGATAGTTTATCCTTGGCAAGAACCTCGGATCCGGGGGGATCCGAGGTGATTCATGGTTGGGTGCTGGTGCTCCGCTCGCCAAGTGAGGTTTTAGTTGTTGCCATATGTGTGGAATGTTTTGTATGTTTATTCTTAGTCTCTCTCTATTATTGTTCCAATTTTCTTATGAGAAGATTTCTTAGTTCTTCACCATGATAATGTTTAAATGAATTACATGTTCTTTTGTATTAATAGATTTAATGGTGTTTCCCTCTATTCTATTGAGATTCACTTGCATGATATGTGTTTCATGTTAATCCTTACTTATTATGATGTTAAATCATAAAATTCATTTATATGGATGCCTTAATTACCTCTCTTATGGAAATGATGGATTAAATAATGCATGTGACTGTCGTGTGATCTCATATGCTTATTAAATTTATTAAGATTGTCTTTACATCGATAAGAAAGGATAGAATGCCTTAGTCTTTTACAGATGTTCATCCATGCGGTATAAGGAATTAATGGTATATCATTTTAATTATGCATAAATGGCTCTATAACATATCCAACAAATCTAAATGGAATATATATATCCAGTGAATTTAACTTGAATATCACCAGGTTGACTAAGGTAACTAGTATGCCTATAATGATATGATATCTCTAGTGTTGTGTCATAACTCGGTAAATGTTTATGATTGCAAAACAATTGTAATGATTGTGAGTATGTGGTCTGAGAACCAGGTTATTTGAACCATGCCTTTTGTAAGACTTGTATCTAGTTATGCAAAACTATTTAGTTATGCATGATGAAAGAAGGATATAATCATGATGTAGGACCATGATAGTAGAGTTAAATTAAGGTCCATAAGTTTTAAATCGATTAATCAAGAAAAATATTATGGGTTGCGTATTGTGTCTAGTCCTTTCCTACATCTAATAGATCATGCTTAATATTGATTTGACATATAAGTTTTATAAATAAACTTAAAAGTCCACATCCTCCCACTCTATGGTCAAAATTGATAATGAATATGGAGTATGTTATATAAATGTTAATAAGGATATACTAGTGGGCTAAAGATACCCTTGACCAAGGTTCAATCTTAACGATAAATAAAAAATCAATTTCACCTGAATGGGAGCCTATTAACAAATTTCCACGGTAGGCTCAAGAGGTATGTTACAACAAACAACCCCTGATGAAGAGTTAAACAAACTTTCATAGTTTGCAGGAGGTTATGCTAGTGCTACAATTGAGAAAGCAACGAAGATTCATCTTCTTCTGAAGGAAAAGGACCAGGAGATTATTCTATTAGAAAAAGGTCTCCAAAGTGAAAGGCAGGTGATTGAGCAACAATGACAAGCAAACCTTGCAGAATTACAGAAAAAATTTTAATGATTTAAAACTACAATTTGAATTTGAAATCAAACAAAAAGATTCATAGGTACATCAACTGGAACAAAAGACTAACCATTTGAAGGAAGTAGAAGAACTGGATGCACTCCTTACAAAGGAACACATTGTCTTTTGTCACAAATTAACTTCAATTCATGATTTATGTAAGATTAGTGATTCTTCAGTTAACGATTTGTCTGATATACAGATTCTATGAAGAATCTGATGAGAAAATATCTTAGCATATATATTGGTAAGATAACATTGACGGAATATCAACTGATCTTCCTCAAATTGAACAATATCAAAAGGATATTATTTTCGGTGATTGGTATATCAAAATGAAACAACAAGAATGGATATTAACAGAACCATAGATCTTACTTCAAACTTCACTGAATATGTCAATGATACCTTATTGCATACTAATCTAATAAAGGAATTCCCAAAGGAAACCTTTCTAGAAATCAAGGCTCTGAAGCATTCATGGCAGGAAACATCCAAGAAGAAGGTCGAAGACATCCAATGTTTATCAAATGTAAACCTTGAAGGTTATTTTCATTTCTTGGTTAAACCACATAGTCAATGGCTAGTGTTGAGGTGTCTCTCTAATGCAATGAATCAACTTCCAGAACTCAATGATGTAGTATTTACGGGGCATATGTGCATGCAGTTGATTCATCCCCCCCAACAAAAGCCAATGATGGACACATGTGGACTCAAAGAATGAATGAAGAATCAACCTGAAGCACACTCATGAATTTCTTGTTGTAACATATTGCTATCCTTATCTTTTCTTTATTTTAGTTTAGTTTGTTGGAGATTTTCTAAAGAATTTTATTTAGTTTACTATTTTTTTAATATTAATAGGCTATTGAAACCCCTTTCATGTATTTATAAAGGGGTCTTGAATTTTTGATAGGTAGCTTTGAACTTGCACTATTGTTTAAATCCAAAGCTATCTAATTGAGAATTTTAAGTGGAAGTTATCTTTTTTATAGAGTACTAATGTAGCAGGTACTATTATCATTATATTGTTGTTGTTTTTCATTAAGATAGATAGTGAACTTCTGATAACTTATTTCCTTATATAAATACTTTGAAAAATGTTGTCACTATTGATGTCTAGGATTGTATCATTTGTTATTGTATACGAGATAACGAGATGTTATATTTGATTAAGTTTCAATCAAATAAATTAATTAACTATTTGACTAATTTAGTTTATCTTATTTATTTTCTTTTCATAAAGTGTTTACTGACCTATATTGTTGCATGCTTTGTGAAATATTTTATAAATCACATATAAAGGGATATTATTCTCGGGAAGTAAGTAGGATAAGATTATTTAGTTATATTATTTTTATCTTTCAAATCATTCCATTAGTCTCATTTCGTTTCTATTATTCTATTATATATATTTAAATGGAAACCTGATCCCTTTATCCCCAGTCAGATCCACCAATTCCAACGGAAAAGTAGTTGCCTTAAGTTCCCAACTGGGTGGTATTCCTTGATGTTGAGGCTAGGATTTTCCAGCCTTCAACATTTTTGGGCTTATAAGGAAGGCCCCAACTATGAATGGAAACAATATTTAATCCCAAATAAAAAGGTTATCGAAAGAGTCATTCTCCCTCAAAATCTCCCCCAACTTCGAAATCTCGTTCGGAATATCCCACTCCTAGACTACAAGTTGTAAAAACAGCTACAAAATCTCCTAGCACACAGCCTAAGACATCTGATCAACCTCTTGCCTAGGGGTTAATGAAGTTGAGACCTTAATTCACAAATTATAAGTAATTTCTATTTTGGAAGAAAGGCCTCAACAATCTGAGTTATTTGAAGGAATTGTAGCATCATCTTTCCAGACCTCTCATATTGTGACTCGTTCCCAAGGTGAGAAACTTGGGGTTACTCCATTTGGGTTTCCCTTACCTTCCCACTGAAGAAAAACTAATAAATCTGAATCAAAATCATCTAATAATGATATTTTATCTTCTTCTCCACCACAAACACCTTTATTTCATTCCTAAACATCAAATTCCTCCCATTCGATCAATCCTTCCTCTCATACCCCTTACATTCAATCAACTAATGCTAGTTTAACCAACACTAGCATAGGGGATACTTCTCCCACATAGTAAACCTCTTCTACTATTACAATTTCTTCTAACCAAATTCCTAGAATGGCTAACAGACCTTAGACCAATCTAGGTGCAGTCAACATGCCTGCACCCCTTCGTCCTTTACTCAAAAATCCAAAGAGAGGGTTACCCAATTTCAATCCTGATGAAGGGATGCCAGTTGAAAAACACTTACATAATTATATGTTGGCCATTAACCTAAATAGGGTGTAAGAAGGAGATTGTTTATGTAGACTTTTTCCGTATATGTTTGTAGTATCAACATGATTGTAGTACTTTTCTTTACCATCAAGTTCAATTAATTTGGAATACATTTCAAGTACAATTTCAGACCAAGTTTGGTGATGATCATACAACAACTACTTTAATTATCAATCTTTCCAATCTTAAAACAAATCAAGGTGAAAGAATCAATGATTTTAATTCTAGGTTCAATAAATTGCTTAATATGATTCCATAAACTTCAAAACCTGGTGAAGATGTACAAATAGAATGGTATATCTCCGCACTTTCCTCTAATATTTTGATATTGATAGATAGAGCTAGTAAAATCACTTTAAGTGACAACATGAAAGAAGCTTTAGCTGTCGAAAAGAGAATTTTAGCTTTAGAGAAGAAAATCATTCTTGAAGAGAGAAAGTCAAAGAAAGAGACTTTCATGGAAGAAACCTAAAAGAACCCATCTAAGGACCCTTTATATTTAAAAGGATTACAAAAAGTACTCAAAACAACGTCAAATGAAATGATCAATATTAAGAAACATGTATTAGATTCTTCAAAAATAATTCTTAGAATGGTAAAAAAAGCTCAGCCTTCATCATCTCAACCACCCAATATTATAGCTAATGCTAAATCATATCAAGAGCAAGACAAAGAGTCAAGCTTATTTATGGAAGAATCAGAAGAGGAAGAGTTGGTGGAAGCACGTGGATTATGGGATTTTATTCTTACTACATCAAAAAACAAAAAAGAAGGATAAGCCCTACCAGTAGAGGCTAGGATTAAAAAATATGTTTATTTATCATCATCCAATAAGAAACAAAGGTCAACTTCTCTTGTCAATAAGATAAAAGCATAACCAAAAAATCACCTCCTAAATCTTCTGAATCTATTCCATCATCTTCAAGTTCCCCTCCTCCATTTAAAACTCTTGTTATTTCTGATAAAGATATGGATTATGATATTGTGTAAGATATGAAGAAAGTTAAAGCTAATATTTATGTGTATGATGTGAGAAAGCTTAAACAGCAACATAAATTATTGCTGAAAGAATTGAATGTTGTTCCTACAAATCCTTTGCCAACTGTAAACGATTCACATGGAAAAGGAAAGCCTTCAAGTGATTCCCCATACAAAATGGATGCTTTTGATGCAATTTTAATTGGAGATAGGTCCAACTCCCATACTCCGTCTTTTCTTTTAACCTTTGAGGTTTTTAATAATTTTTTTTCACAATTTACTTATAGAATCACCTCATTTTCCAAATATTATGCCATATTCAGTTTATCTCAAATTGAACATAATGCTTAAGAAGCCTGATGTCCAAATTGTGCAATTAGACAAAACAAAGGTTAAGGTGTTGGGAGAATTAAACTATGTTTTAATAATATTATAGTCAAATCAAAGGTATGTCAAATTATTGATATTTTGATTGCTAATATTCCTAAATGTTATGGTCTTATTTTAAGAAGAGATTAGCCTGAGAAATTGCATGGTTATTTTGTCATAGATTGGTCACACATATGACTTCCTTACAATGGGAAACCAAATCAGATTCGGGTGGATAAAGAAACCCATATGAAATACTTGTTTATTGCTTTGGATGAAGAAAACAAGCATCTAGTTTTCACAAATAACATCCTTGGGAATTATTCTTTGAAATCTTTATTTGGAAGTTTTACAGCTTAGGGATCCCCTTTCTTAGCAAATATGTTTCATCTTAGGTTGAAAAGTATTCACAAATATATTTTACTAAATGTATTGACACTGTAGATATACCTATAATTAAGCATGACTCTTTATTTTGGACACTTTATTTTCATGGTTTTAAATGTAATATAGTGTAGGGGCTCAATGTATATTGGTAAGCCCTAATGGTGAAAAAACTATGTTGGCATGTAGATTAGAGATTGAATGTACTAATAACATAATAGAATATGAAGCATTAGTACAAGGATTGCATAAAGCTATAAGTCTATGATGTTGAGTACCTTCTAGACTTTGGTGATTCTGAAATTGTTATAAAATAAGTTAGAAACAATATTCATTGTGTTTCTAGTCATCTTAGACAATATGCGTCATTAATTCAAAATCTTACTTCACATTTCATTACATTTAATATTTCTCCAATACCCAGGGTAAAGAATTTAACGTTTATCTTTTGGCTAATGTTGCATCTAAACTGATCCCACGTGAAGATTTTATTCTATATAGGTTTTCTATAGAGTTGATTTTTCTCCCTTCCATTCATGACAATGACACCAATTTACGAATATTCAATGATGATGAAGATATCCTTGATTTTTTAACATCTTAAGAATCTTACTTTGACCAAGTAATTGATGAGGATGAACATGATAGACAATTGAATAAATTGAATGAACAAAATGCCCTACCCAAACCTGTAGTTAAACTTGAGGATCTTTATGATTTAAAGGACATACTTAAAAAGGTCAGAAACTGCAAACTTCAAAGTTCAACTTTGCGATTTGAAATAGCTAACCTTGGATCTCATATTAAACCTCAAAATATTAGCTTAGGTCTTGGGCTATCATCAGAAGAAATAAATGCATTTATTCTTCTATTAAAAAGATATAAAAACATATTTTCTTGGACTTATCAATATCTCAAAACTTATGAAACTTCTATCATTCAACACATTATCCCAATGATACCTAATATCAAACCCATTCAACAAAAACATAGAAAGATTCATCCAAATTTGGAAACTGAAATCAAAAGTGAGTTGAATAAACTTTTAAAAGCAAAAATTATATTTGGAGTAAGACATTCCAAATTGGATCCTAATATTGTACCATTTAATAAAAATAATGGTGATATCCGTATTTGTATTGATTTTAGAAATTTAAATATGCCATGTCAAAAAGAAAATTTTCCCCTCCCACCAATGGAACAAGTCGTACAATTAGTTGTTGGTTCTGAACTATTGTCTTTTCTAGATGGATTCTTAGGTTATAATCAAATCCTTGTTCATCCAGAGGATATATTAAAGACTTCGTTTAGAAAAAAATGGGGAGAATGCACATATAAAAAAATGCCTTTCAGATTGATGAATGCAGGAGCTACATTCCAAAGAGAAACGGACATCATTTTCAAGGGTTTAATTAATTAAACTATTGTGGTATATCTTGATTATATTACCATATATTCAAAGAAGAGATTTAATAATTTTCATGATTTAAAGAAGATCTTCGAAAGATACAAAAGGTATTGAATTTCTCTAAACCCGAAGAAATCATTTTTTTGCTATTAGTGAAGGTAAACTCCTTAGTTTTATTGTATCCAAAAATGGAATTTGTATTGATCCAGAAAGAATTAAGAATAAAAATCAATGCAATCTTTCCTTCGCCAAATTAATTTTGGTAAGAGATTTATCCTTGAATTTTCACAAATTTTTCTACCATTACAAACATGATCAAGAAAAATTTTCTTTTCAAATGGGGAGACAATGAAAGAGAGGCATTTAAATAATCAAACAAGTTGTGATTGATGATCCCTCCCTATAAAATCCTAATTTTTCTGATCAATTCATTTTATATACCTTAGCCTTTGAATTATCATATGCGACAGTCTTAACACAACCAAACAAACAGAAAATTGAAAGCTAAATTATGGAAACAAGGAATCCCACCACTCACGACTGTAATTATGGAAGTGTTTTTTCTCCTAGTCTTCCACAACCTACAAGGTTTACACCACAACAATTGGAAGAAAAAAGAGAAAAAGGGCTTTGTTACAATTGTGATAACAAATACACTAATGGTCAAACGTGTGCTGAGAAGAAATTATTTACATAGATTATGAAGAGGCGGAGGAAAAGTATCAAGAAACATCAAAAGAAGAGGATATACACCAGGAACCCACCCTAGAGAAAGAAGAAATGAATCC
>APFE030378404.1:0-15213 GCA_000404065.3 Pinus taeda | reverse complement strand
CATTTTAAAAATGATATAAATTTATCTTAACCAAATACAATTAAAAAAGAAAAAAGAAAAAATACAAATCTCATTATAATTAAAACTCAATATTATAAATAAATATTACAAATATTATACAATAAAAAGATAAGACTTAATTAAATATATATATAATACACATATTCATGTTTATAATAAAATTCATCGCTAATACAAATCAACATAACAAACACAGGCATTCATTGACAAAACACTTCATAATCATACTTAATCAATTTCAAATAAACAAAGATACAATATACAATTTCAAAGGTAATGGAATACAAAATTTAAACACATACATTCACAAACATTGATAATGCCACCCACACATACAAACATTTGAAAAAAGAAGTTCTGACATGTATATGCAATTTCAGACAACACCTACAATACAAATTTAAATGAGCAAATATACAATCTAAAATTTGTAAATATCAAACACAAAATACAAATTCAAATAAAAAACACATAATATACAATTGAAAATAAGGAAACATTCACCATACAATTTTAAGTCAATAAAAAGAAAACTACAAAATTAACTGCAATCACAATTCAATACAGCAAACACACTATTGCAATTTCAAGTCACCTACAATACAAATATTCATAGATAAGCACATATATATCCAATTTCGAATAAAGGAATATAGAAAGTAAAAGTTGAAATAAACAAACATACAATATACAAATTCAACTAACACACAACATACAATTTCAAGTCAATAAAAAAACACTAAAATATGATTATGCAACTTTAAATAAAAGTAAACTCATAACATACAAATTAAAATATACATTATACATACACATTGAAATTCATAATTCAATACAACAAACACATGATTACAATTTCAAATTAGACAAGATATTCATAAATATACATTCATATAACCATTCACGTATATATGTAATTTCATTAAAATAAACACACAAAATACTTGTTCAAATAGGAAAACACGCAATATACAATTTCGTGCCCAAATACAGAAGAAAATAATCATTCTGGAAACCACTCATATATAAGCAATTTCAAACAAGCAAACACACAATTCAACTAAACACACCGTCAAAACCACTCACATATACATGCAATTCAACTAAGCACAAGCTTACACAATTTAAAATGAACAAACAATGATGGTGCATAGTTTGAATTCAAAATATCAACATAAATACATAAAACATTTTCAAAATCACAAACATATATATATACAAATTCAAATAATGTTACAACTTTCTAAATTTAGAGTTATAGTATTTCCAATGAATTAATTAATTCCCAAATTCCTTCACAAATATCTACTCATTAGAAACTAATGATACAAAAAAAACCTAACCTCAAGGTAATAAATATAAATTGGTATGATAAAGTCAAACAATAGTTGCAATAAAGATATTTAGAAAAGTAAGAGATACCTTTTCCTTCTCTATCCCTAGAACTATAAATAAGCTTCATTTCGAATACGAGGTTTGAAGGTTAATCCCAAAGTTAAAGATGTGACAATCTAAAAAAGTTCCAAAAGAGATTCAGTTCTTAGAGACTAACTTAAGGATATTTTACTAATATCTAGTACTCCTCGGGGCTGTTTGAATCACAATGAAAATTAAATTTGGTACCATGAGTAAGGCATAACTAGATATCTATTTTTCTTAGTTTTGAATTTTCCATCATGGATAGTCAAAGTGTTAAATATGTAACTCTTTCAAGTATTGCAAAATTTTCATGAAAACTAAGTTAAGGATATTGTATCGAAAATTCCTACTCTTCGAGCTATTTCAAACAATTAAAAATTAAAATAAGTACCATAAGGTAAGACATGCTAAGGTGATTTTTATTTTTAGTTTTGTGGCAATTTCAAACAACTAAAAATTAAAATAAGTACCATAAGGTAATACATACTAAGGTGGATGTTTTTGGTTATTTTTAGCTTGTTTTGAATTTCCCATTGGGCATAGATGAAGAGCTAAGCATGAAATATCATTTCTTCTATTTTCAAAACAAAATATTTTGTTCTTGTTTTGAAAAAAGAGCATAGACTACTAAGGAAGACCACTCAACAATAAAAAAGAACCTAAAATAAGGAAAGAAAGGACACGTCTACAGATGCTAACAACTAATTGTGAAGACACCACAAAAAGATATGTATGATTACCATACCTTGTAAGTAAAAGTAATTCTGAGAAATTGAAATAGATTCTCTTCAACTCAATGTCAAATTGGATAGTGAAATTATTAAAATAAATAAAACCCAAAGGATATAACAAGTATGCAACACTTGTTGAGACAACAAGGAAGAAAAGTTTATCATAATGCTTAAATGTAACACATTAACTCATTCTATCATAATGCTTCAATGCAACACATTAACTATTGAAGATGACAATATAACAAAATTCCAGGTTATGTCATGTAAGGGAAATATGTAGTCATGACATAGAAATTTTTGTTGCGGGTAATCAACGATTAGAGGTAAACGTTGAACTAACTTATAACACTATGTAGCAAATTGTGTGAAATTACCAAACATTGTACTTTATCTACATTGTAAAGTTTTGAGCTTATTTGTAATCTATCATGACTCAATCTTGCATAGTGTCAACCTAATAGCATTGTATGGAAGAATATTTGTTACCATTACCTTTTATAAATTATAAGGGAAATCATTAGTTATTAAAGGATTTTTTTTCAAGCTAATAATGTAGCTTAGTTATTCATTTTAATTCAAACAACTAGCATTTTGAATAAATGAATCCCCCAAAAATGAGGAAAATACTAACAAACAAGACATCCTCACCAATTACCAAAAATGGTTCGAGAATATATACCTAAACCAACATTCTTCCTATAACCAACTGAGGTCATTTCCTTAATATCAATGTCTGGAACGAGCATTGAGTACAACAATAGTTTTCATGAATATTAAATAGGAACACACAATCAAGTTAATTAAATTGGATTTTAATTTATGCACATGTAATGTTCATGGTCAAATGCATACTTTGAGAAAACTATTAAGCACATACCTAAGATCAAATCAAAATTTGGGTAGGAAAAAAAATCATAAGTCTCAAGAAGCCATATCAAATTGGGACATTGAGAATAGTAGCCATTCAAAAGAGGGAAAGTCCGCGTGCTAAAAAAATGTAGTCTACACTGTGCACATCTTGTTAGGAAATTAAGAACAAAAAAATGTTTTTCACTAGCCTACCTATAAAAATGGAAGTGTAGTGATAGTTGAAAAATGTAAATACTAAATAATAATTCATAGAAATATATATCTCACTTGCAGTTTACACAAATTGGTTTAAAAAAATCCCATCCACCCAAGTACATCATACACTGTTAAATCTCAAATCCAACTACATTAGTGTTATTAAACAATATTCTGTTACATTTCTAAAAGCATTTAGTAAGTTTCTTTCCTAGATAAGTAAAATGGACAAGAATCCTACTCCACTAATAAATAGAAAAAGTTTATGGAAGACACAAATAAACTATGAGTTTTAAATACAAATTTAATTAGGAGCTTTGAGATGTTCATGATATTTTCTTTTTGTCTTGGCTACGTGAAATATATCATGAGGTGACTGTTTTGATGTTCATTTGAGTTTTCCAACCATTTCATTTATAGGCTACACTAATTGTTGTATTCCTATCAAGACCAAAAACATACCTCATTATAAAAATTCACACACACAATTCCACTTGCTCTTTTTAAAATTTATTAAAAACATTTTGTAAATTTATCAAAATATTTACCCTATATACATATTGCTTTACAATTTTAAATAAAATATTATATTAATATCGAATAAATTTCATATAACAACTATTAAATAAAATAAAAAATAAATAACATAATATATCCATCACACTCTCTAATCTTATTCCACACCCTCCACACCCTACTTCAAACATAGGAAAAATAAATAAAAAATGAAAAATAAATAGACACTTAATTATAAACTTAACATCTATATAGTAATACGAGTAAATAAAAAAATAAATAAAAGCAAAAACATGAACCGAAACCCTATTGTTTTCCCTTCGGAAAAAGCATTAATTGAAATAGAATAAAAACAACAAAAGCATCCACCCAACCAAAAAGGATGAACCTGACAATCAAATCAGCCGCTCAACGTCGACCGAAAAAACATGAACATGGCAACAAAACCGCGTGGACAGAAAAATCATGAACCTGGCAACAAAAGCATCTGGGTGGATGAAGAAAGAATGAAACTCGCAACAAAAGCATCAGCCCAACCTGGATCGAAAGAGCATGGAAAAAGCATGAGCTTGTTAACAAAAGCATTAGTGCAACCTGGACGGGAAAAACATGAACATGGAAACAAAAGCATCAGCGTGGACGGAAGAATCATGAACCTAGCAACAAAAGCATCAGCGTGGACGGAAAAACCGTGAACCTGACGGAAAATTCATGGTCCTTGCAATAAAAGCATTTACCTCGCATCTTTTTCAAAATAGAAAGCACAAGAATAGAAATTTAAAAAAAGCAAAAGCATCAACCCATTCGTTTCCAAAAAACAGAAAAGCGCGAGAATTGAAAGTTAAAAAAAAAAACAAATAAAAAATGAACACTCAATTTAGAGGCCGTAAAACACTCTTATAGCCGTTGAAGGAAGGATTTGGGGAATCCCTATATATATCTATGTTAAGTCTTTATGTTTATATCCAATTTGGTATGCTTGTGTCGGTGTGGTTTGAGTTTTGGGTCTATTTTCTATTGATGTTTAGGTTGAGTATGTGAATATTCTATAAGAGGAGGAGGCTTAGAATAGAAGGGAAGGGAATGGCACCAATGATAGAGCTGGGAAGTTGATTTAAGTTGACTTGTTTAATAGTTTTTTTGGGCTTATAGAGATCATCATTTATCTCTCAGAAATTGTATGGATCAAATTCAATTCTATTTAATTTTGTTTCAGTGTTTAATCATCTTTGCTCTGGTGCGATAACTAATTCCATTTCATAACCTTATATTTTTGTTGGGTGCATTGCAAATTATTGGCAAGGAAATGAATGAAAGAAGAAACTAGGTGGTTGCCTAACCTATTTAGCTGAAGAAATTAAATCTAATCCCAATTCCAGGTATTTGTATATGTATCTCTCTTTTTGATTAGTTTAAACATAGTGCTTTAGGCATTTTATATTGAATTTAAGCCTTTGATTCCTCCTCAATAATTCCCTTGTGTATGTGGCTCTTCACCAATTTATCCTCTCCCCTAGGAATTCAAGTATCAATGTCTCTGTATTATTAATTTATTTTCCTCTGTAACACCTCTTCTTCTTTATTAGATTAACCCATGGTTGTGTCTTGTGTTCTTTGTTCCTTTAACGTGTGGTTTGGTGGTTTTTTTTCCTTTTTTTTCCATAACGTGTTGTGCCATGTGCATCAGCCATCGTTTTAAGCCCCTGTTTCCTCAATAATTTTACCCTTGTGCCAAGTGCATCAGACATGGATTTAAGGCTCTGTTTCCTCCTCGGATGTGTCCACCATACCAGTTCTATTAAATTGACCAGTCATGGATTTAAGGCTTTGTTTTCTCCTCAAATGTGTCCACCATTCGAATGAGTTTTACATTTAAAGCTATGTTTCCTCCTCCATTATTTTAACCATACCAATTCTATCCACGTGTGTAAGCTTGCATGTCTTTGGATTCAGATTCACTTTAACCATGTACGCATGTATCTGTGTATTGTGTTATGTGTCAATTAAACCTGCCCACCAATGAATTTATTTTCTGTTCAAACTCATTAATGGAACCATCTTCCCACGTCTATCATCTTGGGGTTACCCTTCCTTTCTTTCAATAGGTTTATTGAACTTTCAAATTAATATATAATATCCAATTTCAAATTACTAATATATATACATACACCTCAACTCCCTTCTATGAGTTACTGGTTTATTCAAATTTTATTGATCTTAGCTCACCTCTTTCTTTCCAGTCAATTGGGAATTCTTAGTTATATATGTATAGTTATTCGTCTTCTTTGGGAATTCTACCATTCTTACTCTTTTTTCTTGGAGATAGTTTAAGCTACGTAAATTGAAATGGCCTTGTACATATGTTGTTTTATATTTTTCACACAGCTGCTGGAAAAACCTCTCATACATTTTAAAAATCAAATTAATTATATCATTAATTACGATACATAATCATAATTCATACTATTTTTTGGGTTATTTTATAAATAACCATATTTGTTTATTTATTTTATTTTCATGAATGACTCACAAATAACTATCTTACATATATATTTTTATTTAAATTATTTTTTTTTGGATTATTTTATGAATATTAATATTTATTTATTTATTTATTTATGATGTGTATATTATTGCAGGCTTGTTTCTAGGAATGACTCATAAATAATTGTTTTACACATATATTTTTATTTAAATTATGCTTATTATATTTTGGATTATTCCATAAATAACAATATTTGTTTATTTATTTATGATGTGTATATTATTGCAGGCTTGTTTCTAGGAATGACTCATAAATAACTGTTTTACATATGCGCTTAGGAAAAGTTGAAAGGAAGGTAAATTTGTTTTCATTATTTATATATGCCATATAAATCATTATTACTTTTATATAAAAAATAAATTCATAATTTTGATTTCATTGTATATATATGTAATATAAATGATTATTACTTTTATATAAAACAGAAACTGATCATTTTTGTTTTCATTATTTATATATGCAATGTAAATGATTATTATTTTTATATAAAAAAGAAATTGATGATTTTCGATATATTTTGTTAAAAATATATATTTCTCTCTAATATTTATGTTGTATTGCACGCAAATCTACTTACAGGAACGACCTCACCTTCTATTCTTGGGAAAAGTGTTTTTCCCAAAGTAAATATTGATGTAGTTATATACTATTATTTTCTCAAATATTCTACGAGAATTATGCACACAATTATTGATAAAGTTATTTTTATGGAAGGGGTTCAAAATACTCCTTCCAAGTGCTCAAGGGGGATTGGGCACCATTCTTCTTTGACTAGTGTAGTATTTCTTGTTTGTATTGCCCATATTTCTTTAAACTCATATGCATCACAAGACATTTTTTAACACACATTTACTCTACAACATTTATATTTGAAGCATGTTATCTTACAATTCAATGATCATCCATTCATATTATAACACTTTTCCCAATTGTATTTAAGCCAAAACACAGTTACATTGGAAAAGGTTTAATTTTTTTTTTACAAAATTACAAATTATACAATCTTCCACAATGCATTGAAAGGCGCCAAGTATCTCTCTAATTAACAAGCCCTTCATATTCGAATCTTTCTTATTTTTTTTTTGCCCTTTTCTATTTCATTGGTTTTTAAAGCTTTTTATATTGTATTATTTTATATATTTATATAATTAGATAAGAGTATATACATATAATTTAGCTTCTTATATATACTTGTTTAAATAGTACGATACAAATTTACTTATTCGAATTTCTATATATATTTTTCTGATTTTGAAAATGTTTGGTTGAATTGCATGAGTGGTTTTGACCCTGTGCTTAGTTGAATTGTGTGTTTGCTTGTTAGAATTGCTTATATATTAATAGTTGTTTGAATGTTTATTTATGAATATATGTATGTAATTTGAAATTGTTATCATGTGTTTGTTGTTTTTAATTCTGAATTTCAATGTGTTTGTTTTGTTTAGATTTTCATTTGTATATTTTAGTTTTTTTGTTTATTGCTGTGAAATTTTATGTTGTGTATTTAGTTTTGTTTGTATATTGTATGTTTGTTTATTTGAGTTTGTACTTTGCATGTTTCTTTATTTGAAATTGAATATATATATATATGTGTGTGTGTGTGTGTGTGTATTATATGTGACTTGAAATTGTAATAGTATGTTTGTTGTATTGAATTGTTATTGTAATTAATTTTAGAACGCAAATAGTGCACAAGTTTTACTTTGTATATTGTGTGTTAGCTTATTTAATGTTGTGATGGCATGTTTGAATGTCTCTCTTTGAATTGACTTGACATTGACATTGTATGATGCGTATTTCCTTATTTGGAATTGTATATTATGTGTTTTTGTATTTGAATTCGTATTTGGTGTTTGATATTTAAAAATTTAAAATTGTATTTAAATTTGTATTCTAGGCATTGTCTGAAATTTCATATACATGAGAGAACATGTTTTTTCAAAGTTTTGTATGTGTAGGTGGTTTTGTCAATGTTTGTGAATGTATGTGTTTAAATTTTATATTCCACTGCATGTATATACTTGGTAAAATAGTAGGATACGTATTTACTTATTCGAGTTTCTATATATATATATTTTCAGATTTTGAAAATGTTTATGTATTTATGTTGATATTTTGAATTCAAATTGTGTACCATATTTGTTTATTCATTTTAAATTGTGAAATTGTGTGTTTAGTTGAATTGCATGTATATGTGAGTGGTTTTGACCGTGTGTTTTGTTGAATTGTGTATTTACTTGTTTGAATGTTTATTTATGAATATATGTATGTAATTTGAAATTGTAATCAGGTGTTTGTTGTTTTTAATTCTGAATTTCAATGTGTATGTATAATGTAGATTTTAATTTGTATATTATGAGTTTACTTTTGTTTAAAGCTGCATAAGCATATTTTAATGTATATGCATATTTTAATGTTTTCCTTTATTGACGTGAAATTGTATGTTGTGTGTTTAGTTGAGTTTGTATATTTTTTGTTTCTTTATTTCAACTTGTTCTTTGTATGTTTCTTTATTTGAAATTGATTAAGTATGTTTACTAAGTATTAAAATTGAAATTTATTAAGTATGTTTAATTATAATGAGATTTCTATTTTTTATTTCTCTTCTTTAATTTTATTTGGTTAAAATATATTTCAATCATTTTGAGAATGTATAAATTTAATTAAAAATCACCATATAAATACTAATCTTATTTAATAATTTTATTTTATTTTTGAATTAAATTTTCAACATTATTATTATTATTCTTATTATTTATTTATTTTTCTTCGTATTTGTCATTTTCCATCTAAAGATTAGTAAGTTAATTTGAAAATTTGCAACAAAACATAAATATTTTGATAATATAACGTTTTAACATAAAAAAAAACATAATTAGTAACTATTTTTAATAAATATTACTACCATAGCAATAATAATGGGATTAATGCAAAATTTTATCATAATTTATTTTCATTAATGTTAACAAATTAATATGTTTTTAAAAAATATCCATTAACATCATTAATCATTTAAAATATTAAATCAATATAATAACTATAGTTAATAAATATTTCTACCACACCAATAATAATTTGATTGATGCAAAATTTTATAACAATTTATTTTCATTAATGTTAATAAATTAATATGTTTTTAAAAAACATCCATTAACATCATTAATCGTTTAACATATTAAATCAATATAATTAAATCATATCCGCATGTTGATAAGTAAAAGATCCCATATAAAAGTTTTTGCGGCATATAAGTTTACACATTCACGTGGTTGACCTTGTTAGTAGAGATTATAATCTTGAAGCAAAGAGGAGTTTTTTTAATTGCTAATGAAAATTAGCATAACACATATTTAAAAATAAACATATTTTGACATTTTAAAATAGAATATTTCAAGCAAATGAACATGAATCAATCACTATATTATTCTATAAGAAAATATTAACTCAATGAAACATTTTCATGAATAAATTGATGTATTAATGTTAAGTCTCCTTGTTTGTTTGGGAAAATCCCATAGGTTGAGTTAAGGAAATATGGAAAATATGATTTAACCAATAGGAGAACCTTTAGGGAACCTATTAGATCCATGCATATGCCTGTATCTAAACTACTCAACTTGTTGTAAGTCTTCTTATGTGTTAGCACTTGTCGAGTCTAGTAGAGAAGGGAAAAGGGTAAAATATTAAGCGAGCAAATCAATATCAAAGGTCCTAAAAAAACTTCTTTTAAGGGGAAACATATTCTTCTCTCAATAAGTGAGGATCCCTCATCTGGTCATTGAAAAAATAAGTGCCAATGCACAATCTATTAAGCTTCTAGTATAGGGAAGTGAAGCTAGTGACTTCACCATGGTATTATCCAGGCTTGCTGGTAGCGAAGAAACTTTTGTTCTCTTGAAGTGAATTCATCAGGGTACTATCTAGGCCTGCTAGCAGCAGAGCAACATAAAACATGAAAAATCATCTTATGAAAATCATAATTTGTCGTGCACATTAACCTTCCTTATATTGAAATAATTGTGATATGGTGTATGTTTTATCTATCTTCCAACCAAGCTAAGAAAATTGAGATGCTATGTGTAAAACTGGGTCGAAGAGGGGAGGTTTGTGGTTTAGAGTTTAGAATTTAGGGTTTGTGGTTTAGGGTTTAGAATTTAGGGTTGAGGATTTAGGGTTTGTGGTTTAGGGTTTAGGGTTAAGCATTTGCAGTTTAAGCTTTAGGGACTATGCTTTAGGGTTTAGGGTTTATAACACTTTATAAAATGCTTAGGGCTTATGGTCTTCCCTTATTATAGATATTGGTAAAATTCTTAGTGTTTATGGCTTAGGGATTAAGGTTTGGGGTTTAGGGTTTATGATTTAGGGTTTATAGCATTTTAGTAAATTCTTTTAATAAGAACTTAAATAAAAGTTACAAATAGTTTTTAAAATGTTATAAAATTCTTAGGCTTTAGAGTTTAAGGTTTAGGTTTTATAACAATTTAGTAAACATTTTTAATATACATTTAAATAAAAGTTACAAAACACTCTTTAAAATGTTATAAATTAATAAGGGTTTAGGTTTTAGGGTTTAGGTTTAACGGATTAAGGTTTAAAATTTATAACACTTCAGTAAATTCTTTTAATAAACATGTAAAAAAAATTACATAGGGTTTAGGTTTTAGGGTATAAGGTATAGGGTTTAGGGTTTAGGGTTTAGGATTTAGGGTTTAAGGTTTAGGATGGGACCCAGCCCACAATCCAACATATAACTTGACACAAGTTTGTCCATCGCTATTGATGAATTCGGATTTGGTTGATGATTTGGCTTTTGATTAATGTTATGATCAATGGATATTTATGTTGGTGGTTGCAATAATTTAATAAGGATCATAAATATGAAACTGACCTATCCTCCTTCCTCGGTCCTCATTTCCTGCATGATGATTATGCAAAACCCTTTGCCACTTTGGTCATTTTCAACATTTCTTTCTGCTATGAGAGCTCTGCAAGGGTTTCTTTGGAGATGCTCTGTTTTGGTTTTGTTTACAAATGAGTGTGGTCCGTGAGCTTGCATGTGTTGTTGGCAGCTACATTCCTTACTGTATGGTCCTGTTATGCATTCTGGAGGTTAGTTTGCTCGTTTTCCTCTGCACAATGAGTTATTTCATCTGCTCGTACCTGGAATCAATTTCTGGTTTGGTTTGTCGGACTTTCAACTGTTCCCTTCTGTTGTTGGTTATTTTTGTTACTGCTTTGCTGCTAAAATCATTTTACTATTGTTCCCATGTGCATAGGTTACAGGCACAATGGTTCACTTGGCTATGTCTTTCAGGTATTTTTGTCTTTCCTTGATTTATCTCTGCCTTCTCCTAGTTTAAAAACTAACGGTGTCTCCTCCTTTTGTCTTAGGTCATTTCCTGTGTTCTGTGGCTCTATAGGATGAGGGTTCTTGTTCAATCGCACTCCCAGGTGAGATTATGTTCTTCCCTTACTTGTATTGTGTCTCTGCTCATTCATTGTTATGCGTGTTGTGCTTGACACTCCCTTGTTCTGCTTTCACAAGTCAAGAATTTGACCTCGGGCGTGGATGGTTTCAATGCCTCGGTTTGTAAGCCCTTCGACGCCTTTCTGGTAGGCTCTGTCAGCACAATTTCATTGAATTGTAGTTAGGGTTTGTAGTTTTCTAGTGGCCACGCCTCGGCATTCATTTGCTATATCTTGTTTGAGTCATTACACAACCTGGGCACATCTCTGTTTACAATTCTGGTTTGTAATTTGTGTGGGTTGAACTTATTGGTTAGGCTCGAGGGTTTCACGATGACAAACCCTTGACTAGGGTCTGCCCTGTCTCGCAGTCACTGTTTATTCTATTTGTTTTGACAATGTAATGCTGGACTCTTATATAATAACAATTATATGTTTTCTTTATCTCTATTCCATTTGGAAAAGAAAAAGAAATGGTATATAGCAGGTTGTAATGAATTACCTATGTTTGGGTTGTCCAATCGATACTCGGATTCGTTTTTCTTCATTCAATTGTTTCGCTGTGTGGACATTCTCCTGGCCGTGAGATTGTTTACTTGTTTGTCTATTCTGGCCTTGCGAACATGCATGCAATTGATAGTGCTTTGTTTCTTAAGGGAGGAAAAACATAAATTTGTAGGCCTGCACTTTGTTATTTCTAAATCCGTTAAACAATAGAGAAAATATAGTTGCACAGTATGTAGACAATAGTATAGATGGATGAAAGATAAATGTGTGCTCTGTCTCTTTTTATTATTTGTATCTAAAAATGCTGAACCTTTTCAATGATTTTCATTGTTACAGTTATATGCTTTGTCTACAGTTAATGGAACTGTGTTGTTACTTTTAGTTGTAGACCTTATAGTTACATAACTATTAAGTATTTGGTTCTGCCTATATGGAAAGATTCTACGTTAGACACATTTGTATTTTTCCTTTTAGAATGACAAGACAATTATTAATTTGTTGTTAATTAAAGACAACAAATAAATGACCCTAACCGACCAAACTACCCTTGATTAATACTGAAATTTAAAAATAAGACAAAATCCTACACCCTACTTTGACAAACTAAACATGAAGAAAACCAATATGCTAATTCGACATTCCACCCTAGCAGAGACCAACACCTGGTCATGGTGCCTTAGCTGGATGCTCCCGCATCAGGCTCTCGGGACAAAAAGAAATCATGACTCTGGTCCATGATCTTCTCGACTAAAGAACCTGTCTACTCAATTTGTCTAGCATCAAGCCACGAACTGTCCTCAATAGGACAGGTCTTCCACTTGACCAGGTATTGTTGATACTTCTTCTGCTGAGTTCGTTTGGCCACCTGAGTGTCAAGGATGCTCTCGATCTCGGGAGGCTGAAAGTAGGGCATCTATCTCAGCCAATTAAGTTTGTGAAAAAATAAGCATAATAGTTGAATTGGGCTTGACACACCAACATTAAGGCCCCAAGTGATCTACAAAATATATGCCTTTATCATATTATCTAATGGGAGAATTATGAGTACTCATCAATATCGTTTTATAAAATCTGAGAAATATACCATTAAGTTTGTGAAAGAATAAGCATAATAGCTGAAATGTGCTTGACACACCAACATTAAGGCCGAAAGTGATGTACAAAATCTATGCCATTATGATATTATCTAATGGGAGAATTATCAGTATTCATCAATATCATTGCCATAGAGTAACTCCCATAAAATGCTCTTTCGATCAATGTCAATAGTCAAAATATCATCTACATAATACTCAAAAATTTTTATATTCCCTTGTAATGGAATTTAATTTGAAGGAGCTACACTTGATTCACCTCTACCTTGACTGCGTTATGCCACTTTAAGTATATATAGGTTATAGTTAATGTGCTAAGTATTAAGTTGATGTGTGTTGTGACTTTTTAGGAGTCACAATGTCTTTATCGTGACAGTGTACTAGGGGAATAATTTCTAGAATTCATTGTGTTAAAGATAATCGTGCACCATGGTTTACCTAATTTTAGGGTTTGTATGTTAAGGATTAAAATGTAATCATTGTCATTTTCTGTTAATGGCAATAGTTGTTAGAGGTGGCATTGTGGAATATTTGGTTTACCTTATTTAGAGATTGTATGTTAAGGATTATAAAGTAATCAATATCATTTTCTCTTAATGCTAATAGTGGTTAGAGGTGGAATTGTGGAAGAGTTTGTAATTCTCTAAGATTACTCGTGGTGATTGTAAAATAGGGGTTATATGCGTTATGGGACATCTTAGTTTCTTTGGCATTCATAATGCCTTTTGGTTAAGGGACACATATTGTATTAAAAAATTAGTGGATGTTAATATATAGCGCAATAAATATGAATATCTAATACTAACTTTATTATAATTAGAGAATTCAAAAATATATATATATATATTAATATATTTATTTTAAAATGAAAATATTATTGGGAAGCTCAGTGGATGCTTCCATATTATTTCCCTCATTGTTGTAATCATACAACTAATGGACCTTACAAAAATAAGCCCTCAAAGATTTAGTAACTAGGGCTAAGGTTTTGCAACACTCTCAAAAATATTGAAAAAATTAAGTTATCCATAAATTTCAGATAAATAATTTATTTGTATAATGTATAATGTATCATTCGTTAACTTTGTGCATTTTCATGCAAGCAATTCACATTTTTTTTTAATTTCATCAATAACTTTCTAAGGTTTCGTTAATAATTTTTGTAAGATTTTTTTGTTTTTAAATTTAACTGTTTTTTATGATATTGGAGAATGGAGTTAGGGATCTGCTCTCTAAATTTAGCTGTTAACTTTTTGTATTTTAATAATTTAATAAATTTAAGTAATACTTTTCAAATTCAACAATTGGAGTTTGCTTAAATGTGACAGAAATATTCAAGAATGCAAATTATTTTCTTGTTTCTAAATATAGTCATTATCGTTTTGCTTTTCTGAACTTTCAAGACTATAATTAATATTTTCTAAATTTAACCATTAGAACTAATAGCTATTATGTTTTTACTTTTAACTTTCACAAATGTGATACAATTGCAGAATAAAAAATTACTTTTTAAACTAAAATATCCGCAACTATATTTAGAAATTTTTTACGATTGATATCTCATACAAGAATTTACAAAATATTCCAAAGCAAACTCATGAAGCAAACACATTATGTGAACATTACATGAGGTAGCCATAAATAATAAAAAGCGATTTGAAACATTATTTAGTATTTATTGCTTATCCTCCTTTCAAAACCGTGCGCACTGGTTCTCAATATTAGAAAAAACCAACGCGGTTTTTAAATTTGAAATATACCCCATCTTCTAAACAGACGAATTTATGGAGAGTAGTGGGTACCTGTAATTTGTTACGATCTCTGACAATAAAGCGGCATATTCCAC
>APFE030378398.1:17384-42609 GCA_000404065.3 Pinus taeda | reverse complement strand
ATATATATAAGTTATAACTAGTCACAGTGAAGCCCATGGCCTATCAAAAAATATGTAACATCATATAGTCACTGTTGAAAGATATATACATGCATATAAGCAAAAATAAAGTTGTATGTTTGTCATTAGTTTCCTTCAACTATTTCTTTCCCTTCATCAGTGAAGGGTTTGTGATAATAATCATAATGCATATAAACCCATCAAACCGAGCGTCTCCACTGAGGGTTACTAACTTATCAGGATTTTGCTCAAATGCATATTTACCCACTAAAAGGAAACAAATTCATAAGATGAACTATTGAAATGATAATAACCAAATGGTTTGTTTTTACTATGTTTACATTGCATCTAGTGACAACGCAAAGTAGACAAAAGACAATGGTACCTGCACCGTAAGACCTTACATGCGTAAAAGTGCATTACTTTCAGATTCTCTTAGTTGTCTTTTCTCCTCGTCTTTTGGTTCCCCAATGCAATGGTTACTTCCAAGCACCAAGATGTTTTTATCCTTTTTCCTCACCAAGTATTTTCCTATACCAAATGGTTTGGGTCTACCACCTCCTTGCTTGGTAGATTCAGTGGTGAAATATTTTTATTTGGTTTAAAATGTGAATTCAAACCCTGAATCAGTTGCATGTATTATGGTTAGTGGATTGTACACTACATCAGATGTGAGTTGAGACATAGTGCCATCATCATGGAAGGGGTGGCTAAGGGTGAAGATGCATAAACTCTTATACTATTTTAATTTCCTCAAGAATTCATAAAAAATGGTTTATTATTTCTTTTTCCCTAAATTAATTTACATATTTGATAGTGGATTGTACACTACATCAAGGTTGAGACATGGAAGAGGGTGAAGATGCAGAAACTATTCTACTGTTAAAATTCCTCAAGAATTCATACAAATTTGTTTATTTTTTCACCTCTTCCATTACAATCTACTACTTGTAATTTTTTATTTAAACTTAAAAAAGTATCTTTGATGATCAAGAGGAAATCTTTGTTACAAACATTATACTCTCTGTAAATTTCACCTAATGTAAATCATTTAACTTTATATTCCACCTTTACATGCAATCTTGTTTATTAATTATTATATTCAATAACCTTCGAGATGTCATGATTATTCCTTAATTGCCCCAGATGTCAAAAAGCAAAAGCAACGCTATAAATAGGTAGCATATGGAAAAATAGCATAAATGAAGAAAAATATCGTATGTTTCGCAATCTTGAATAACCAATCCTTCCTTTCTATTATCCAACAAAATGAAGAGACACAACCTACAGTAGATCCGCTGTAATATCCTATGTTTTCTCTCACAGTCTCACCTCTCTGCTTCTCGCTCGGAGAATACACATCTATTACACAGCCTCAAATACATTTCCCTCATACAAAGAGAGGGGTTGCCTTCTAGGGAAAAAAACCCTAAACTAAACATATGTTCTACCGTTAGATCATCTGCCTAATAAATGGCCTAGATTAACTATAAATTACTACATTTTTATAAGGCAATTTTACATCTGTTTTTAGCTTCGGGGGCACTGCCCCCGAAACCCCTGCCGGGGGACCCCTGGCCCCTGGACCCCCCAGCTAGGGGGTATCAGTACCCCCAAACCCTCGCAGGGGGGGCAAGTCTCCCCTTAACCCCCCCACGTGGAGGGGTGTACAAAATTCCTAGGGTATACATCCGACTGAAACAAAGACCTCTAAACAATCATGCTCCATACTCAACACCTTTTCCTCCACCCCAAATAGGAAATTTTAATTTGATGCATGTTTGGGCTATATTTAGTTGATTGACTAGGTTAACTAAGAGATCATTGAGTTAACATTAGTTCTACTACTCAACTTACATTTAACTAACTCAAATAATGACTTTAGCTTAGTTAACTAAGTTCAACTGAAAATAATTGAACTAGATTGCTAAATTTTAACAATCACTATATGCACAACTCTACTCCAAGATTATAACTTCAATTTACTAATGTAACTAGTAGAGAAGGCCATGCCACTCTAGCTAACAATAATCCAACTCACCTTGTTGATGTGTAAAATCAAATTACTCAATGTGACTAAGGCGCAAGTCAAATTAAGCCTTTCTTGCTACAATTTCTAACACTCCCTCTTAGCAAGAGAGGGATTTTGTACCACCCCTATCTTACACTTGTGAAATTTGAGTTGCTTCTTGACAATTCCTTTGTCAAGATATCTTCATCCTGCTCCTCAGTTGGAATGTACTATAGCACCATAATTATCCTCTGCATAGAATCCAACAACTGATGGTACCTAATATCAATGTGCTTGGACTTGTTATGAAATACTAGATTTTGAAATAGTTTAATGCAACTTTGATTATCACAATAGATAATTGTCAGATCCATCTCTTGAATAAAAAGACCTATAAGTATTTTCCTCATCTATATGGCCTCACATGTTGCTTGAATTTTAGCCATGTATCTAGCCTCTACTGAGTTGAGTGCCATAGACCTTTATTTCCTATTATACGAGGAAATAGTTGCAGACCCAACATTGAAGATATCACCTGAAGTACTTTTCTTGTCTGATCAACTCCCTGCCCAATCTGCATTAGTGAAGCCTTGGAGCTTCACTCCCTCTATCCTCCTATACCATAACCCATACTCAGTTGTGCCTTTGACGTATCACAACACATGCTTTGATTCCTTCTAATACAACTTGGTAGGCGTCATCATGTCTTGACTCAATTGATTAACTTCATAGAATATGTCAGGCCTTATGTTCACTAGATACATCAAGGATCCCATAAGTCCTCTGTAGATGGTAGCATCTACTATGTTCGTTCTTAAAGAAGCACTCTCATTTCTCCAATTTGTATCTAGAGGTGCATCCCTAGGCTTGTAGTTCTCCATGTGAAATCTCTGAATTATTTCAGATTAATACTTCCCCTGAATCACAAAAAGCTCACCATCACCCTGCCATACTTCCATCCCAAGAAAGTAATGCATCAATCCCATGTATTTTATCTCAAGTTCTCTTGCAAGGTCCTCCTTGAAAGAGTGGATCAATTTCTCATCCCATGCAAGTATCAAGCCATCAACATACAATACCAAGATAAGTAACTTGACATCTACCACAGTGTGATATATATTGGCATCTGCTTCATTTTTGGTGAAGACCAATCCACTATGATATGTGTCAATTTGAGTGTACAATGCTTGGGGTAATTATTTGGGACTATAAAGGGCTCTCCTTAGTATACACACATGCGTCTCCTTGTCATATGTCTCAAATGGGCGCCCAAGTTGAGCAAATGACACGGAGGCTAAATGAACGCATTGAGGGGTGAACAGAGAGTTGGGTAGAACGTTCAGCGATCGTTCTAGCGTGCCGACTAGCTGGGCAACCGAGTTTGCCAAAGTTGTAAAATTGGCTAAGTGTAAATTTTGGGTTTCCTCCAAGATTTAACTTGTACATGAAAAATTGTGAATTATATATATTGATATACGAGCAAAATCACAACAGGGAGTTGCCCCTCCCTTTATACTATTGTGCATTTATATATGTTAATGTTGTTTATGGTGAATTTTTATGGTTTTCACTGTGTATAAAGGAAACATAATACTTGGTAAATAATAAAATAAACTAAGTATCAAAAGTAGGCGTAGTCCATGATCGCAAATATTGGTGAAAAGAAAGTGGTCAGTGATGCCGCAACTCGCTATAGTGCAGTTGGAAGAGTACCGCTAGTGTAGGGGAGTGACGGGTGGTATCAGAGCTGATGGTGGACGCGGTGCAGGATTTGCAGAGAAGCCGATCCCACTACACTTTGTGACAAGTTTAGCAGAGGTCAAGCATTGTGCTTGGGCCAAGTTGAATAACAAGACATGGCAGGTTTGGAAAAATGCGAAGGGAAGCTCTTGCTGACCTTATACAGGTTGAAGTGGATAAAATGATCTGATAATTACCCTATGAGCGACCTCAGTTAAAGATTTGTTAAATGAAGGTATTATAGACTCATATGCTGGTGTGCGGGTCTATGTTATTTAAGAAACGGATTGATCAGATTGCCAATGCATAGACAATTGAATGGAAAGACAGCAGAGAAATACAGTAAGAAAATACAAGGACACAAGAATTTAATAAGGAGTTCACCCTATTCTCCAGGGCTACATCTCTATTCCAACTTCAGTGGTGGCCTTATTTTATTGTGTTTTCAGCAGAGAATTACAATACAGGGACTCAATGTGAATTCTCCTGAAGTAGGTTTTTCTTCGTAGGGTGGTTCTTGGATTCCCTAAGCCACTGGAGTACATAGACTCTCCTTATTCCTACCGGCTCTGTGACCTTCTAGTCTATAGTAGAAAGAGCCAAAAATGGTGCTCAGTCTGGAGAGATTCCTCTATGGGATGGCTTGAATCTCTCAAGTCCTCTGGTTCTTGATGCTGTCGCTGGTCAACTCGGCCCTCTATCTCTTTTTTCTTTTTCTTAACTACCTTCTTCTCTAGTTTCTGTCTCTCAGTGTTCAGTCCTCCTCTCAAGGTTCACTCTGACTGACTCCAACTCCCCGTATTCTGTCTCTGTTCATGGATGTTAGCCATTCGTTCCAATGCCTATACGGTTCCTCTTCCGCCTCTGTCGATTCACCTTCTGCAGCTGCGCTTGGAGTTCCCTATTCGGCGTCATCATGAACGCTCAGGGAGTGGCTAATGTCCTCCTCTAAATGGCGCCAGCTTGCTTCATCGATTTGTTTCTTCAGTTTCGTCGTGGATGCGTTCTTCCTCCACTGTCGTGGTTAAACGAATTCCAAATCCTTCCAAAACACGACGTATTCCTTCGTCGATTTCGCTTCCTCCATCGGGTGCGATCTCAGCCATCTGATCTAGGTCCCCCAGATCCAACGTCATATGCACATTTCGCACGATTGACTTGCTCAACCGATAGTGCGCGATCAATGGCGGTTTTCTCTCACCTCCACTTGCCACGCGTCGATCGATGTATGGAATCGTCCTGCTCTCGTCCAAAACCTCTTACCATTTTTGGGCACCCCGATTAATACCGCAGGTTTTCCAGAGCGCGGGCCTCGCCTTTATACGTTAGCAATTTTCACTTTTCCGCCCACGGTTCTCCAGTTCCCCCACGCAACCGAGTGCTTGGGTTTTTCCTTCACGGCCCTGTTCACTAATCGCGCATCAAAAACCTCCTCTATTTCCTTATCTGGGCCTCACAGGGGCTAAATTCGCCTCCTGCGCAGCCTCCATGGGCCTCGGTCAGCGCGCTTTGACCAAGGTCCTTGTCGTTCCATGTTGGCTGCCATTGTCACTAGTTCAGGGTGTTTTTGATCGCTTTTTTGAGATTTTTAGAAGTTTATCTCGACCTGATACAGTCATGGTTCTCTTTGATAGTTCTTTTATGGATCCAATTCGGATCACGGCCTTCCCACTAAAAAGCTTTTGGAACACTAAAAGTTGGTTTTCTTTCAAGCATCGACTAAGTGAGGGTACTGTTGTCTCACTTGCCCAATCTCAATCCAAATTGCATTGCTTTGCTTTGAACCTTTGAGTCTAATTTTGAGGTACTCAACATCTCCTCTGTGCGTCGTCCTCACCTTCCTCTCCAAGACTATGTCTTCCTACAATTCACTAAGATATTCAGGTAGCAGGTCATCAATAGAAGGCAATTAACTTTGCTCTTCAGGATCCTCAATCATTGAAGGTTCAAACAATCTCAAGCAATTTGCATTTACGACTGAGTAGATGTGTATGTACGCTGGGAGATTAAGGTGAAAAGCATTTTCACCAATTTTCTCAAGTATCCTAAAAGATCCATATCTAATAGGCTTTAGCTTTTTACCTTCACCTTCCATTCTGTCCTTGCTAATATACAGCCAGACCTGTTCTCCAACTTGAAAACTATGCTCCATCTGATGCTTATCATGTCTAGCCTTGTATTTGGCTTGGCTCTTTTCCAGTTGTTCTTGTACTGCCTAGTGGATCTCCTGGATCTATTCAATAAACCTAGTTACCTTGTCCACATCATTGTGTCCATCAACTGCGGCATCTTTACCAAAGGAAAAATCCAAAGGAGACCTTGGTATGAAACCAAAACAGGTCTCAAAAGGAGATCTCTGTGTAGAAGAGTGTTTGGCTCTGTTGTAAGCATGTTGCACATAACACAAATGTTCATCCCAAAGCTTAGGATGTTTTCTGCAATATCCCGAGAGGAACTGGATCACTATCATGTTAACTACTTTTGTCTAGCCATCACTTTGTGGATGAAAAGCTATGCTTTTCTTCAGTTGGGTGTCCATCAGCTCCCACAGACTTGACCAAAACTTCCCCACAAATTGGGTGTCTCGATCAGATAAATAGAAGTGGGTAATACAAAATGAACCCATACATGTTCAAAGAATAATTTTGCAATTTGTTCAGCTGTAATCTGTTTACTACAAGGTACCAAAATACACATTTTGCTGAACCTATCCACAACCACATACAGATAATCATGACCTTTTCTAGACTTAGGCAGTCCCCCAACAAAATCCATGGAAACACTTTCCCAAGGGTGAGAAGGAACTGGTAATGGAGTGTACAGGAATAATTTTCTATTACTGGGCTTGCTTTTAGCACACATAGTACACCCTTTTACATATCTAGAAACTGTCTCATTCATTTTCGGCCAATAGCAGAACCTTTGCAGCCGTGCAACTGTTTTACTTACCCAAAAGTGACTTGATATCAAAGAAGTGTGTGCTTCCCTAATTATCTTTACTCTCCCAATTTGTGGAATGCAGAGTTTCCCACAATGATATAAGAGTCGGTCCTTCATATGATAGTCCAATTCTTCTACTCTTTTGCCTTGATTCAAAGTTGCATATACATCCTTAAAGTCCATATCCTGAGCATATTATTCTATGTAGCTTTCATGTAGCACAAAATTATGCTTAAGTATGGTAGATGCATTTATAATGGGTCTAGATAACATGTCTACAACCTTGTTTGTATGCCCTTTTTATATCTGATGACTAAGTGAAACTGTTGTAGAAAACCCATCCATCTATAATGTCTTGATTGTTGCAACTTAGTTTGGGAGTGTAGATATTGAAGTGGTTGATGGTCAATATGTATTACTATCTCTTTTCCCATTAAATAATGTTTCCACTTTTTCACACTCTGAACTAATGCATACAATTCTTTATCATATGTAGGATAGTTAACTACTGCAGGATTAAAAGTATTAGAATGATAACATATGGGTCTATCATGCTGTGTCAACACTGCTCCCATGGCATAGTCACTAGCATTAGTTTGGATCTCAAATGGTCATTGTAGATCAGGCAGTGCTAGTACAGGTGTTGTACTAATCTTTTCTTTCAAGGTGTCGAAGGCTTTCTGATGTTTTCCTCCCCACTGAAACACCTTGTTCAATCCTTTCAAAGCATGTAAGGGAGCTGCAATTGAGGAAAAGTTAGAGATGAACTTCCTCCAATATTGTGTTACTCCTAAGAAGCTTCTCACTTCTATAACACACTTGGGTTTAGGCCAGTTTACAATGACTGCCACTTTAGAGGGATCTATTTTCAATTCACCACCCCCTACTATATGACCCAAATAATTTAGAGACGTTTTGCCAAATTCACATTTTGAGAGTTTAACATGAAGTTTTTCTCTTTTCAAAACATATAATGTCTGCTTAACATGCTTTAAGTGTTCTTCCCACGTTTTACTAAAAATCATAATGTCATCCAGATACACAATAACAAAATCATCAAGAAAAAGTCTGAATACATCATTCATTAATCTCATGAAAGTAGTTGGGGCTTTGGTCAAGCCAAGAGGCATAACCAGCCACTCATACAATACCTACTTTGTTTTGAAAGCAGTCTTCCATGCATATTGCTCTGCAACTCTAACCTGATGGTATCCACTATCCAAGTCCAGCTTGATGAAATAAACAGCTTCTTTTAATTGATCTAAAAGATCATCTATGCGAGGAAGGGGATAACGATTTTTTATTGTTATCTTATTCAGTGCTTGATAGTCAATGCACATTCTCCACGAGCCATCTTTTTTTCTCACCAAAACAATTGATGACCCACATGGTGATGTGCTTGGCCTAATGAACCCTTTCTCGAGCAACTCTTGCACCTGCTTCTTGATTTTAGCATTCTCTAAAGTGGACAACCTGTACATTCCAATGTTAGGCAATGAAACATCTTGCTACAAAATAATATCATGTACTATTTCCTTTTTGGGTGGCAGACCTTTAGGTTCCTGAAATAGGACATCATACTCTGAAACAATGTTTTCTATATCAGCTTGTTGTTTAGCATTACAACCCTCAAATACATTGGTTTATCAGGTTTCTTTTCCTCTACAACCATCAGTAAGAATTGTTTGCATGAATTTATCATTCTTTTCATCTGCCCTGAATTTATGAGAGTATAATTATTCTTGAGCTTATGAGCTCTTACAAAGTATTTGATTCCATTTTTACAAGTAGATACTTGTTGAATTGAGGCTTCTGTGATCCATAACATTTATTAAGAGGAGTTTTGGCGTAAATCACATGTAGAAAACCTTTGTCGACGCGTTTCGAACCAACTAGTGTGGTTCATCGTCAGGACAAGTTGAGGAGTCAGATCATGGCTGTGAATTATATAGGGAGATAAGATCATCCAAACGGCTAGGTTGACTAGGTTGACCAACAACGGCTATCTAAAATGGCTAGATTAAAAAATAATATTAAAATATTAATAAATCAAAGGTAATAGAATAATTAACTAATTGTAATATATTAGTTATTCTATTTTATTTTATTAATATATTTTTGTTGGTTAATAAATTAATTAATTTATAGATTTATTTAATCATAATAACCACTAGGGATAAGTAAAGGGTTTTTTTATATAAATTAGAATGTTATGCTATTTTATAACATTTTATATAATTTATTCAATTGATATAAATAAATTAAATAAATATATAAAAATGTTATAAATATATAATATTCCTATTAATACCCCCCCCCCCCCCCCTTTAATTATCCCTAGTGGTTATATGATTAAATTATTAATTTATTAACCTAAGAAAAATATATTAATAAAATAAAATAGAATAACTAATATATTACAATTAGTTAATTATTCTATTACCTTTGATACATTAATATTTTAATATTATCTTTTAATCTAGCCATTTTAGATCGTTGTTGTTGGTCAACCTAGTCAACCTAGCCGTTTGGATGATCTACTCTCCCTATATAATTGGCAGCCATGATCTGACTCCTCAACTTGTCCTAATGATGAACTAGACTAGTTGGTTTGAAATGCGTCGACCAAGGTTTTCTACATGTGATTTATGCCAAAACTCCTCTTAATAAAAGTATATACTTGTTCTCAGCTCTATAGAAAATAACTTTTCTATCATACAAGTAAGGACTTCCTAAAACAATTCCACATATATCCAAAGGAATTATGTCTAACTCAACGTCATCTACAAATGCTGACCCAAAAGAAAACTTGAGTTTGCATTGTCTAGTCACTTGTAGTTGTGCTTTGTCATTCAACCATCCTAATGGGTATGGTTTCTTGTGAGGTGTAGTTGCTAACCCCAATTTCTTTACAATTGCTTCAGAAATCAAATTTACTTGTGAGACACTATCAAACAAGGTATCAATCTTTTGACATTTAGAAACAACTCGAATATGGAAAAGCTCATGTCTTTTTCTCTCATGTTCTTCATCAATAACAGATTGAGCAGAATTACTAGTAGATGCTTCAGAATTCTTACCTGTTATACCTGTGGCTACAATGAATGTTTCATCTCCCGAGTCTAACCCCAAATCTTTCTGAATAGCTGTAGTAATCTTCTTCTTCTTTCCCTCAGACTTCTTATGTCTCAGCTCTGGATGCAGAATCCAACAATGCTCATCATCATGCCCATCCTTTTTACAGTGAGTGCATGAAGCTTTGTTTTTCTGTTTAGTGTTTGCCTTCCTTGCTTTCCACTTCTGCTTTCTTTTCTCCTTGCTCTTGCTTGCAGTGGGTTGCGATGGTCCCCCAACTTCTGGATTTCCATTCTTTCCTCTAGCTTCTAGATGAGTAGCTTGTACAAATACCTCATCTATAAGTGGGATTAAACATGAGGATGGTATGCCTCATGTAGTTGTGTAGACCACCAATGTACTTCAAAAGAGTCTCTGGTGAGTCTAATGAGATCCCTAGAATCAATGCTCTCTTTCTAAATTCCTAAGTGTACCCTTGCACACTTTTCCCTTTCAACTGTCGAAGAGTTTGCCAACTCATCATGGTTTGTTGCATGTAGGCTAGTGGATAGAACTTATTTTTAATGGCAGAAACAAAGTCACTTCAGATAGATATGTTTTTACCATGTCTTTTCATGTCAGCTTGGGTCCTACCTTCCCACCAAACCAAGGCAGTGCCTCCTAGGCATAGGCTTTCCAGCTGAATTTTTCTCTTGTCCGAGTTGATGTTTTGCACTCTGCAATACACATCGATTTGTCTAATCTAATTGTTCAACTTTTCAGCGTTTAGCTCTCCATCATATATAGGCAAAACAAATTTAACACCTAGCTTAATCAAAGATGCTTTTTTATTATGCACAGGGCTATTAGGAGGAGAAAGTTTTCCTCTTTCCCTTTCCCTTTTGAGTGGTCATGGGAATGGGACTCATCTTCTTCTTTATCTTGTTTAGAACCTAATGAATCTTCATCCTTATGCTTTCTAAAGTCCCTATACATTTCTTCTACCATAGACTTTATAGCTAGGAAACTTTCTATGAATTGAGGGTCTGGCCCCACAGAACCTTCCTCTCACATTGTCTTCTGAGGATAGACTCTCCCAATTTCAGGATTAGTTTCGACCAACTCTCCTTCTCCTAATTTGAGCTTTGATCTAGTGAGCATTCAACAGCTAAACCAACATAAGCTTGTCTAACCTTATAGCCTAGAGCGTTGATACCACTTGATCTGATAATCTCCCTATGAGTGAACTCAGTTAAATATTTGTTAAATGAAGGTATTACAGACTCATATGTTGGTGTGTGGGTCTATGTTATTTAAGAAACAAATCGATCAAATTGCCAATACACAAACAATTGAATGGAAAGACAACAGAGAAATACAGTAAGCAAATACAAGAACACAAGAATTTAATAAGGAGTTCACCCTATTCTCTAGGGCTACATCTCTGGTCCATCTTCAGTGGTGGCCTTATTTTATTGTGTTTTCAGCATAGAATTACAATACAGGGACTCAATGTGACTTCTCCTGAAGCAGGTTTTGCTTGGCAAGGTGGTTCTTGGATTCCCAAAACCACTGGAGTACACAGACTCTTCTTCTTCCTACCAGCTCTATGGCCTTTTGGTCTACAGTGGAAAGAGCCAAAAATGGTGCTCAGTCTGAACAGATTCCTCTATGGGATGGCTTGAACCTCTCAAGCTCTCTGGTGCTCGATGCTACCATTGGTTAGCTCGGCCCTTTGTCTCTTTCTGCTTTTTCTTAACTGCCTTCTTCTCTGGTTTATGTCTATCAGTGTTCAGTCCTCCTCTCAAGGTTCACTCTGACTGACTCCAACTCCCCGTATTCTGTCTCTGTTCATGGCTTTTAGCCATTCGTTCCAATGCCTGTATGGTTCCTCTTCCACCTCTGTCAATTCACCTTCTGCAGCTGCACTTGGAGTTCCCTGTTCGGTGTCATCATAAACGCTCAGGGAGTGGCCACATGTCCTCCTCTAAACGGCGCCAACCTGTTTCGTCAGTTCGTTTCTTCAATTACGCCATGGATGCGTTCTTCCTCCACTGTAGCAGTCAAATGGATTCTTAATCCTTCTAAAACATGATGTATTCCTTTGTCGATTCTGCTTCCTCCATCGAGCGCGATCTCATTCGTCTGATCTAGGTCCCCCAGATCCAACGTCATAGGCACGTTTCACGCGGTTGACTTGCTCAACCGATAGCACGCGACCAATGACGATTTTCTCTCACCTCTGCTTACCACGCGTCGATCGATGTATGGATTCGCCCCTCTCTTGTCCAAAACCTCTTACCATTTGTGAGCACCCTAATCAATACCACTAGTTTTCTAGTGCGTGGGTCCTGCCTTTGTGCATTAGTGCTTTTCACTTTTTCGCCCGCGGTTCTTCGGTTCCCCCACGCGACCAAGTGCTTGGGATTTTCCTTCACGGCCCTATTCGCCCAGCGCCTAGCGATTAGGCGCTAGTCGCGCATCAAAAACCTCCTCTGTTTCCCGATCTGGGCCTCCCAGGGGCTAAATTCTCCTCCCACGCAGTCTCCATGGGCCTCGGTAAGTGTGCTTTGACCGAGGTCCTCGTCGTTCCACGCTGGCTTCCATTGCCACTAGTTGAGGGTGTTTTTGATCATTGTTTTTGGATTTTTAGAAGTTTGTCCCAACCTGATACAATCATGGTTCTCTTTGACAGTTCTTTTATGGATCCAATTCGAATCATGAAAGAAGAGAACCCACAGATTTGAGATAAACTTGAAGTCTTGGAAAGGAATGTTGAAGACGAACTTCTTCGACTTGGTTGGGCAATGGAGCAAAATGAAGCTTTAGATTGTGATGACGAAGAAGAGGAAGCCGTGATGTTTGAGGATGTTGCAGATATGAAAACGATGGAGGATGAACTTGAGATTGATCAAGTTGGACCAAGATCATGTAGTTTGCAGACATTGGTGGATAAGGAAACTCACATGGAGGAGCCTCATGATGAAGTAAGTACTATTGATACTTGTGTTTCAATTGAGCATTTGGTAGATGAACCGGATGCAAGGAAGAGCAAAATCAATTTGCCGATGCAAGGGAGGATCTTACCATGGATGTCTATGATGAGACCTTGTATGGAGAGGCAAGAATCATTGACTATTGCAGGTCTTTTTGGGGTTTTTGTGACCTTATGATAGAAGGTACGAGAGCCCGTGACAAGGGAGGAACATGGTGATCATTGCAGAAGAATGGGTCATGCTTTAGCCACATGGAGGATTAGCTAAGTGCTCGGCATGACTTATGGACAGATTAGAGGAGGGCACACACTTGAGTATGGTGATACTTGGGTGGACTTCTAATGGTCGAGACCAAGAGGAAGTCTTAGTGGAAGCTTCATTAGGGGAGCCATGGTGGAAGAGACTCATGTGATGATGATATGGTTGGGTGCCCGAGTTCACTAGACCGGATTGCAGACTTGTATGAGGATGATCGATTGTTGTGATGGGTCTACCTAGTTGGACAACATGGGAAACTTAGTCATGGACATCGGGTTGGAGACATGATGCATGGTAGTCTTATGCAGGGACATTATGCAGGAGAACTTGTAGAGGTGTAACTTATGGGCATCTAATGACGAGTGCCAAGGCAAGAATGTTTTGCAGGTGGATTTGCTGGTGTGACATGGAGATGTTTTACTTATGAGCCGATTTAGATATTGTGCACTCTTGTACAACAAGACCATGGGCTGGTTGGATTTGTGAGCAGACTATGGAGCATTGCTACTACATGGAGAGCTGAGGCATCTTGCAGAGACCTTTGGGCCAAGACATGTATGCTTGCTAGAGTGTTGGTTGGATTTGACTCATGGAGCTCATGATGACATGAGGTTGTGACTTTTGAGGACTTCATATATGGTGGACTTGGAGGATCTGATGCATTGAGGAGCTGAGGTCAGGGACTTTGATGCAGGATGGGGTGCATACTTTTGAGTACATGTATGGGTGTGCTTGAAAGAGTGACTTGATGTAGAGGATCGATATGAGACACTTTGGAGTGATGGAGTTGCAGCGATGATGATGCCTTGGTGGCAACATACTACTACGTGTAGGGGGTTTTAAGACAATATTTGAGTCAATTGTCTTAACTTAAGACAAAATGAAACTTGTGTATTGTCTTAAATATTGTCTCTAAGTGGGTGTCTCAAAATATAATGTCTCAAAAATTTGTCTCTATAAAGACAATATAGAACACATATTATTATTGTCTCTATAAAGGCAATTTGATTTGTCTCTCTAGAGACAATTTCATTTGTGTCTCTTTAGAGACAATTACATTTTTGTCTTTTCAGAGACAATTCCATAATTCAAACTATTGTCTCTCTAGAGACAATATAAAAAATTATTTAAAAAAAAAATTGTCCATAAATTCAAACTATTTTCTCTCTAGAGACAATAAAAAAAATTATTTAAAAAAATGTCATAATTCAAACTATTGTCTCTCTAGAGACAATATAAAAATTATTTAAAAAAAAATAAATGTCCATAATTCAAATTATTGTCTCTCTAGAGACAATATAAAAAAAAAAATTAAAAAAATAAATGTCCATAATTCAAACTATTGTCTCTCTAGAGACAACAAAAAAAATTATTTAAAAAAAAAATTCTTCTCAAACTATTGTCTCGGATTTGCTCCTGCCAAAAATTATTTAAAAAAAAATAAATCTGCTCAAACTGTTGTCTCATATTTTCTCCTGCCAATCTATCTGTGTATCCATCTCTATCTACCTATCCATCCATCCATCCATTCAACTATATGCATGTCTGGATATACATATGTAAGCCTGCGAATCTATGTTTTATAGTGTGTGCTCTTCTAAAATTTGGGATATGTGTGCACATTGCATTTATAGGGTGTGCCTTGGGAAGTATGTATCCATTTTGACTTTTTCTCCATCTCATTTGCAAAGAGAAAAGATATATCGAACTAGTTAACATTAAATAACAAGGACTTGACAATTACTGTACAATAAATAAACCATGCTCATCCTTATTCAGGGACCAAATAAATTCCCTGATCCATTAAATCAGAGAAACATACACCAGAGAAAATTCAAGAAAACAAAAATATTCGATAATACAAAAAATTACAAGCTACACAGGCAGCATCCTCAAAATTGTCAGCACTCTAGTTGCACCTCTGCTTCAGTTAGATCTTTCTGAGCTTTCTTCCTACGATAAAATATTGGGCAGTCATGACTGCAATAAGGATAGGACATCAATTTATGTATAAAAGAGATAGTAATTGTAAAATAAAAATAAAACATCCTATTAATTAAAAACAAATACATGATCACACAAATGTTACAAAATACATCCATAATGTAAATTTAAATCATGTTATGAGAATGTAATACTTGAAATATAGCATTCAAAAACCTTGTACAAAGAACATCTCGGTGCAGAGAGCCTTGGCACCGCTGACATTGTGTCCATAGTTTACCAAAGAGCATTTCTAATTCCCTCACTGACATTGATCAAATATTAGTGTCATATGATATAAAATATAGGTGAGAACAATAGACACAAGGCCTAATTTAAATTCTCCAAATAAAGAGTAATGGTATTAGGATACCAGCTTACCATTTGCAACTGTTTTCTGATACAATTCTGCTTCTCTTCCTTTGTAATGTGAAGAAAGTGTTTGATCTTCTTTGCTGCAATGGCAACATGAAATCAGGTAACATCATGAATTTCAGTATGAAGCAACCTAACCAGACATTCTTATTATAAGAAATCTAGACAGTTTCTTACAAGGAGAGCAGGCATGGAATCATGCAACCACATAGATTTGTCCACATCAAAAAGATGAACCCTAGTAGCTTTCTAAAGCGCCAAACTGAAATAATAGTTACTCTCAATTGTGCACTACTATAAGCAAGGAAACCACATGCCCGACACCCTCTACTTGTATTAACTAAATACCTAATAGGTGTTTTACAACCAACACAACTGAGTTGTTTCTTGGCAAATTTCATAATTCCACTATTTCAAGGAGTTGATATGGAAACTGCTCGTGTGTGACTACCATGAAGAATATCCTTGCTTGCATTCTTCAAAATGGGCTCAAATATTCTCAACAGCGACTATAGAGCAAAAACAGGCACTAATAAAAAACACTTAGCTGGAAAGAATTACTATCTATCAAGATATATTTGAAACACTGGTGAAATTTTCAAAAAGAGCATAAACTGCAAGTAATGACGCTTTGGTCTTTCACCTTGCTCAGTTGATTCTCCAGATAATATTGTGGATCAATAGGGATGTTATTCTCCAGTACGTAAATTGGATCCTCAGATTTCTCATAATCCTGAGCCCAAGTAAACACATTAGTCATTATATCCATAATCCCTCTGTAAATTATGCCTCCAAATAAAACATAACAAAATAATTAAAATAACCATTTTTAGTGCAATATGTTTAGCACAGAAGGGGTTAATTATTACCTTGGCACATTTTGCAGCCTTTATGATGACATATGGAACACGATCACCCACAGTTGGAGCAGTTGCAGCATCCCTCTGTAAACCAGGGGCAACTTGGCTTTAAAACACGACATCAATTTAAAAAATCCAACAATGGACTCATTGTCAATAAAAAGCAAAATATTACAAGAGTCTTTAGATGCACTGTAGTAATAAAAATAGAGAGATAGGATTGAAATGGAACCAAAAGGCATTGCACCATTCATTATACTTGTTCTGAGAAGTTATTTCAAGTATTTACCTTCCGCATGCACTCAGCTAGTTCCACATGTGCTGCTTTGACTGCATAGTCATCTCCAGTCTTTGTCAGACCCTGACTCAACAAAGAGATTGTTAGCATAGGCAAACAACAATGCCCTTAAGAATATGCTGATAGCCTTGGTAAAGGATATGACCTGCAAACATCTGTTTCTTCCACAGCTAAACAGTAATCAATTTTTCTCAGCATGAGATTAAAAATGCAGATATATTATATATTGTCATGTTTTGATTTTCTTCAATTGTATAAGAGCCTCCCTTGACACTTCTTCCTCCCATTACTAGCAGTAAATATTGACTCAATCCCTTCCAAGTACAGAATGTAGGGAGACATTTTGATGACGTAGGTGATTGTTGTACGGGGGATCTGTTAGATATCAATGAACTAGTGAAACATTGCGTGAAAATATCACCAACCCCCACCCCTAGAGTTTACGTATTTGAGAGCTTTCTGGTGGTTCCTGTTGCTGCTTGTCGATGACCCTCCTTTCATCCTTACTGTCATTCCTTCCAAAAGGGTACTGGGATGGATCCCATTTAAAATCCTTCCATTCTCGAGGTTTTCTTCCTTCTTGCATAGTTTCACGTGTCTTTTTTGCATTACTCATCGGCATAGAATCCGCGCTAGCCCCTTGATATCTGCACAGAGGAATCACGGGCGTAACATAACTTTTTGGCCACAAATTTAGTTTGCAGGCTGAACATGACAAAACATATGCAACAGAGCTTCATTTTAGAACATATAGGCCACCTTCAATTAGAATCCAAAAGTAAATCTGGTGCACATATTCAACAGTTGTTTAATTCAAATAGTTGATGCAATTTGTGCAGCAAATTTAACTTCGGCTAATAAGTCTAATGTGTATTTGAACATTGTATCATTTGTTGTTTTGTCCTTCGGAAAGCAAAAATACATCATTAGAAAGAATGCCGTTGCGTTCCTCTTATTATCTTTTGATTCGATACATCTTGATTCAGGTTTTGGGATCGTGTCTACTTTGTATTGGCATGAAATGTTTCATCCTTAAATCACAGTAGCAACCTAGAATGGACAATAAATATTGAAGTAGGTAACTAACCTTCCAGACTGATGTCAGCCCTTCAGACACAAGGTGGCGTTATATATAACTACCGCTATTGGGTCCATTTTGAACATTAATGGACGGTAAGGTCAGAAAAAAAATGTTTCTCCCCTCTGTGTCTTTTTAATGTTAGATAAAAATAGGTTTTTTTATTAACCTATTTAGGTAAAATGTGGTTTCTTTCTTTTGCAGCTAAAGCATAGAACATATAATGGTCAAGGAACGATTTATTGTCTGAATCCCTAATCTAATCCTGTCAAGCCACGAGCCAGGCATTGCTCATGTAAATTAAAATTCTCATAAATAAACTCCATGAACAGAGAGAACATGTCTTTCAGGGTTTTGGTGTAATGACAAACCTCTTCACTGCTTTCTCAACAGCTTTACAACAATATATTTCTAAATTCTAATTCCATTCTTGTGGTGATGTTATGGAAGAAGTATCCAAAAATACTTCTGAGAGTTCTATTTCTTCTATCTACGGGCCATCCTCTACTTAGATGTGCTTGTATGGACACATTTATTAACTTTCTTATTTCCGTAAAGTCAGTAACCTGGCTCTAGAATTCCTATTACCATTATGAAAGAGACCATGAAATGTGCTCCAATTTTTTCCTCTGATCCAAGGACTGAAGGGTCGAAAAGAAACCTTATCCACTTCATTGTTTTTAAAGTGTTTCCAAGTATTATAAAACATGTCAATTCACCCAGTTCAATTTTCAACCACTTGCAAAAACTACAAAGTCATCACAACAGTTTGAACGGTCACTGTTGGTTTTCTAGCTCCAGTGGAATGAAAGCCTTGAATTGTCACTGGATTCCTACCCTCCAAGTTCTTCACATGACAAATATAATATTTATTAATTTAAGATTCAATTAACCTAACACGACTTTTGAAGGATGATAAGAGAATATTAGTATGTGGAGCTTTTATAAGTTTTGGGTAAGAAGGGTTTCAAAAGCTAGTTTATGGTGAACCCTGATAATGTTCTATGTTTTTTGATTGAAGTTATTATTCTATACTCTGCTCTAGATTTCTAAATTCCACAAATGATGGGTAGAAAAACATAAAATGGAAACTTATTCATGAGTAGTAGATCCTCTTGATCAATCTCACTTGGTTGTTAGTCCCAGATTTATGGTTTGCTTTTAGTTCCTTTATCCTTGTAAACCTTATAGTGATTTACTGTAGATCTTAATCTACCAGAACAAATTTGATAGACATTTAGAAACATGGGAAGCCTAACCTTGTTACTCCACGGTAAATTGATGCTCCTCTAGAGAATCTGTTGCTTTTCCTGTACAAATATCCAAGAGTAAGGTGACTCAATATGCTATTATTTTCAAATATACAACAGAATTACAATACCTTAACTAGTAATAAAACTATTATACCTTCTGAGAGATGCAACATATTCCTGCCTTGTCATATGTTTCATTTCCTCTATTTCTTTTTCATAATTGCTAATTTGTCAAAATAACGTAAGCCTTTTATTTCAGGCTGGTATCCTAAAAAATATATTGCAAGGAACAAAGAATGTATGCATTGAGTTTTAAGTGAGGGACTAAGACATTAAGAGGCTCTTTAGATTTATACAATTTCCATGTACAAAATGAAATGAAGAAAATATATTGATTCACACAGGAAAATTTGTGGTAGTTGTTGGACCCCAGTATTTCAGAGCCGCAAGATCATAAGCCCTAGCTGCCTTCTCTTCTTTGTCATATCCACCTGTAAATATTTAAAATCATGTTCCCATCAGATAGCTGGTTACATTTTTTTTTGCACTTTCATACAACAAACTAACTTCTCTTGCACGTCAAAAAAGAACATATTTAGTCCACACTTGTCCACTCGCTTGGGATATCATATAAGACATGAATACTTTCAGCTAGAGAATAGTAATGGCATTGTTCTTAGCTGGTCTAACCAAAATGTTCTAAACTGGAAGTACGCCAGCTAAAATGACTAAATTTTATAAGCTACAATGCCAAATTCTAACACAAGTGAAAATATGTATTTAGTCAGATCTAAAACAAGTTATCATTTAAAAGCACTGAATCTTGTAGATCTTGATGAGCATACAAGTATATCTTCTGTATAAGGAAATTAATCAAACTGAGCTTTTAATAAACCATGAAAGAGCACTGCTCTTACCTAAATATACTGAAGAATGTTCAAACTGATCAGCATTGTCCATGCACGTGACACAGCCACACAAAATCTTATTACTTAGTTTTGTATGATTTTGTATTCTTGGACATCATAAAATGCAAACTATGGCGAACTAAAATGCAGTGTAACACAGATAGCCATGAAACCAAAATGTGAGAAGATATTTTTAACATATTACAAAGCTCACCTTGTCTACCCTTACGAGTTTGTCCCTCTCTCCTGCAACTATTGTCCCACAGATGAGCCTTGTACCTTCCAGTCCATCTATGTCTGCAGAATTACATATTTATCGACATTTACAACCATTCTAATTGGAATTGCAATTGTCTTCAGCAGATGACTTGGAAGGGCTTAAAGACCACTAGAGTAAAGAGATTCTTTCCAAATTTGGGAAATAATCCTTGATAAATGAGAGTAAAATAAATCTTCGCTAGAAAGGAAACCTAAAAATTCTGAGGAGATAATAAATAAGATTTAATCAGATAGGAGAAAAACATTTCATTAAATCACTTAGCTCAAGAAAGATACTAAGTATGGCTAGAACAAAGTGTTGTAGGAGAGACAGACAACTTTTAAGAAAAAGGAAGAAACACCTTTTTCTGAAAAAAAAAAAAAAGATAAGCTAGGCGAGTGGGTTGGCAGATGAAAAAAATGTGGGATGCTACTAAGGAAGAAAATTTATAGAAATACTTTACTTTAGAATCAAGGGGAAAGGTTTTTGTTTCTTTGTATATTTCAAGGGGCAAGCATATATTAGCTCGGGGGGAACTAGAGGATTCTATTCATGGCTGGGAGGAACTTGTATTTCCCATGTGTATTTCCAGTTGTTACATGGTTAGAATGTCTAATTAGTGTTTTATTTATAGGTTTTATATATGAATATTCCGTTGAATTAAGTGAATGTATGAAATGGCATTAATATGATGAGAAGAAACAAAATAATCAGAGGGCGATGAATTATGTGGATTGTTAATTCTAATGTATTTGTAATAAGCAATGATAAGTGTGATAAATTTTGTTCAATTATAATGCTTATGTCTATACTATAGACAATGATATTTGTGAGGAATTGTACATTATTCATCATATTTAAATCAAAAACCAATATGTTTTTTCATAATATGTTAGTGCTAAAAGAAGCAGCTAGATATAAATTCTTTGGTGTATTATCTATAACTATATGTGTTATTTTTGGTTTGTAAACCTTACCTAACTCTTTGACTAGGGATAGTTAGAGCTAATACAATTATCGAAAGAAGAGGGTTATGAGGAGAGTAAATTGGTGTATCCACTAAGGATAGTGTGGTTATTAGGTGAGATAGAAGGCATGGAATATTTAATTAGTTAAATTATTGTTCATATGGAGAAGCATTTTTGCATCACCAAGGAGTGTGTAGAGGGGGGTTACAGTGTAAGTACTAGCCAGTTGATTTCCTTACATTACTATGTTTTGTAAACCAACTAGTGTCTAATGAACTCGGTTACATCTTTAGAAGCCAAGATAAACATTTACAGTAATATTTTCATAAACTTATTTAGCACTAGCATTGGATAGGAGCAATGAATGAGGAACATTATGCATGTATATAATAAAAGAAAAGAAAACAGTTCATATTTTCCTGAATACTCGGTGCCATATCGAAGGAGATTAGAATTTGACTCATAGAACTATTATATAAAGCACCTAGAATCAAAATTACAACTGGAGTTGAAATTATGTCTATCAAGTAGAAAGAATTTATCTAAGATCACTCTTTCACATTCCACAAAATATAATGGATATCTTATGAACTTGGAAGTCATGGGGATTCTATCAATCCTTCCTTTTTCATTCTAAAACATTTACACAACAAGATAAATGTACTTAGGGAGAGACAATAGTTAACAATAAACAAATTCTGTTGGTTGGGATTGAAAGACTGATTTGAAACTCAAAATTATATAAGAAAGACATTTTTCTGTTAGCGAGTTTTAGAAACACACAGACACTTTTACATTAATAGTAAATGGAAAAACAAAATTCATCATTTAGAGGAATTCATGGTAATATAGAAAATACAAATCAAATTCATTATCTAATAATAATATACATTACTGGAAATTCAAATTTACATATGAAATTTGATAGAGGAAGAACTCATAATTCAAATCATGTACAAGAATACACACTAGCTATAATTGTCCCATACAACTAAATATCTCTACAAAAAAAACAATGTAGGCATTAATCCCTTTTGATAAATATATTTGTTAAGAAGACAATTAAGTACAAAGACTCATCGTCTTTTCGGAGCTAGCTGAATATATTGTTTTTAGAAAATAAATTAATGGCATAAAACCATTGTAAAGTTAAATCCTATTCAAATTCCCTGGTAAAGGGAAACATTTTGAACAGAGGGTCTTAACCCCTTAAATAAATACCAAATAACAAAGGGAAAATATGATGCTCATGACTCAATCCGATATGAACGGGGTAACCAGAGTATGAAGAATGTCATGAAAACTAACCTGTTGAGTTGCAAGCACAAGTCAAAATTTTAGGATATCCTTAGGCGTGGAAGGCGTAAATGGAATTGAGCTTCTACACATACCTGCAGGAAAGAACGCGAGAAAATAAATATGCCTAAAATGAAATGAAATCCATAACTTCATCGAACAAAGGACAATAGAGTAACAAAGGGTATTATACCTATTAGTTAAATCCATCATTATCTCTCGTGCTCTGTACCAAAAACAATAGAAAATTGTCAATAAGGAATTGTTACTGTTGTAACTCAAAAATAAAAGAGTATTGTTACTTCCATAACCAAAAATTTAACATTGAATCCCACTTGAAGCGAGATAGACTAGGCACACTAAAGTTAGGGATCATTTGACTAAATATAGATAATGAAAATTCAATTTGATGTATAAACAAATGCCCAATACTCTGGTAAAAATTCATTATACCAGCGTGAAAGAGGATGCCGCCCTAATGTAGCATGAATTTTATCATCAACCCTTTTGAAATAACCATTATAGTACATCAAAACCTAAATCAAAGTCTGACACAATGAGTAGTTATACCTAGAAATCACAAAGGAGCGAAAGCTAGTCTGAAATCCTAGAGATGAGCCGAATAGTTGGCAAAGTCAAGAAACCTAGAGTAGACTAGAACTAGAACCCATAAAATGAAATGTGTAAGACATAGTGATGCATATATATACAGAAAGGAGTATGTAAGCATATACAAATCATAGGGTAAGTAAACAAAATAAGGAACTCGTCTTCTAGAAAAATAAAAAGTAGTGGAATCCTACTGAAAACATGTATAATGCTCCAGATACCCTCTTCTGAGAGCAAATATGCTCAATAAATAGGAATGAGATCTCGTATATAAGAAAAACAGAAGCATAACTTAACACAAGCGCATTCCTGGCAACAAGACTACAATTTCATAACCAAAACCAAAAGTTTGAAAATGAGGATTCGAACACTGTACCTACGTTCCCTATTCAGCAGGGGAAGCAGACGTGCCACCTTGATCTCTCGGACGAGCTCTTTGGAGGTGTGAAGGAGGCCTGCGGCGATGGAAAGGGGCTTTTTGACAGGAGCTACCGCTGCCCTGTTTTGGCCGCCTGGTTGTATGCTGCCCACACCCGAACTGCGCTCCAAGTGGCATCCCCGTCCATCTCGTCGTAGCAGAGAATTAAACAAAACAAGAGTATTTTGTATTGTTTATATTCAACCCAGCATAGCCAAAATCAGCTCAGACATTAAACGAAAACCTTGTTCGTGAGTTCTGATCTAAGACAGAGAAAGGTCTTGGTCTGAATAAACAATTGTAATGTATTTATATATAAAACCATCGATGAAATGATATACATATGAACTATAAGTAAAACCATCTTGACCATACCGTAAAATGGTATCACACTGTTGAATTAATTCAAACTATTTCCCCATTATTTATGAGTGTCGTAGCATCTCTGTCGGTGAAAGAAAGAACCCAAAGATTTTCATCAAATAAATAAACCAACCCTCAACTAAATAAGGTAGGGCACCTGAATAACATTCACCATATCAAGCCAGAAGAAATATCAACCTGAAAAGGGAATTAACATCTGCAGTGAGAGAACAACCTTGTTCTGAACCCCCCCTTCTGAACATCTGCATATGGTAGCCAGAATATAATTGCAGAAATTAGAATGCCAAGGTTCAAACCCTGAAATTGTGAGTAAACGAGTAATTAACGAAGAATTATTTCTGTGGAAAAGAGCTTACCTGAGGCAGGGTATCCAAGAGATGGAAGATGGAGCATGCTTGTAAGAGCATAGCGTTGTCGTCAGGAGTTCCTCGGGGTATGAATTTGCATAAATACACTCTCATAGATGTGTCTATTACCCCTTCATCATCATAGGGTTCCAAACGCATCTTGCTGGAGTGAAGATGGCTATCAGTGATTTTTCCTATGCAAGAGCTGAGCAAGTGAATCGGGAAAAACATATGTGAAATAACGAATGAATTAATGTACTAGTAGATATATTTACAACGCCCTTTGATATACCTAACAACGGGTGGAGATGGCTCCTTCAGACAAGCCATTCCATTCCGTCTTCACCTTCCAGGTTACCCGTTGAGGCAAATCCAAGCCGCAAGCAGTTGTGTGACCAAATGACCTAGACCTTAGCCAACCTACACATTAATCCACTGGATCAAACCCTAGGTTAGGTGCACCGTAGATCTCATCTGATTCGACGATGCGGGCTAGGCCAGGTGTGGTCTAGAGCTTTCGATAGTCCCTTCACATTTATTACAGGACTCCCTTGGTGTCAACGAGGAGCCTCAGGATACTCTCTGCAGTAATGGAGACTCATGCCACCGTATGCATGCCAGCAAGGATCAGTAAATGTGGTAGGGATGACTATGTAAATGGGTCTCCCAACCTTTTTCCATCAACTAACCATAGTAACGTGGTAAAGTGCATAAATGAGATGGTAACAATAAATTTTTTTGTATGGTTATTATAGTTAAGTGTAAAAGCATGTTAGATAAGGTGGTGTGTAATTATTTTATTTCTAATATGGAATTGATGTTAACATGAAAAATAGACAGAGAGAAAGATTGAGACAATTCTTACGGCATTATTAGTTGTTTTTGAATTTAATGTGTGGGTGATATTTGTAATTATTTCAATATTTAATAGGGATTTGATATCTAATATTTTAGAAAACATTAATAATAAAAATAATTAAATGTAGATATACAAGAAAAAAATTGGAAGGGGCCTATATAACAATTTTAATGTGAACAACATGAATTATAAACAAAATATTTCAATGTTAAATACATATATGTTATACCAGATCAATCTTTATATATATACCAAGCACTGGGAGGGATCAAATCCCTTTTCCAATCTAAAAGAGGTTTACATCTCAAGATATTTGATCCCTCTCAGAGCT
>APFE030378398.1:0-15867 GCA_000404065.3 Pinus taeda | reverse complement strand
ATGATTGATTGATGTTCATGGATCAAGTCTGAAAATTTATGAAACGTGGTCCCTGGAAGAAAGAGAAGGTTGCAGCCTTCTGTAAGCCAGCACCTACGTACTAGTATCTTGGCTAGTGCAGAGCTAAGGGGGTTGTAGCTCCCCTCCAGGAGAGTCTGGAAAACGAGAGAGGGTTGTAGCTCTCTGCAGGTTATAGCTTGCGTACTGTAAAGGACTGCACCAGTACAATTGTAAAAGGAAGTTTCTAATTAAAAGAAGATAGAGACGAATTGCAGCAGGTGGTTTTCACCCACATTGGGTTTCCACCTTACATCTTGTGTTCTTGTGTGTGATTGTCTTCAACTCTATTTTACTATTTCTGGTTATTGTTTATTTGATTCTAATACACAGATTAATGATCAACATCTGTAAGATAAATTAAATTATTAGTCTGCATTGCATACGCGGGTTTCCTTCTCTGTAGTTGTGTATATACGCAGTTTTATCTAACTGAAGTAGCGTATATGATCTGGGTTTGAAAAATAAATAAGTGACTTGATAATACTGATTCACCCCCCCCCTCTCAGTATTATTTCCAACACCTTTGCCACCCTGATCCTTGTGGGTGTGTCCACCTAAGGCTCCTCTACATCTTGCGGTCGACCTAGTTCATGGAGGATCGAGCAGCTGCCTGCTAGCTGATAGGCCCGTCCCTAGGGCTAGCGATCATGGAGGTGTTGGGCACTCCCCAGGCGTCTCTTCCACCTCCTCCACCACCAATCTCATCAGCTAAGGCTTTTAACAGGCTTTTGGCAGGACTCCCAAAGAAGAAGAATTTTGAAGCTACGAAATTTGCTAAAAAATTGGACGATATTCCAGAGATCTCCCTCCCTCCTGAAACCCCGATTCAGGTGGCATCATCTTTGTCCAAACGAGCTATCATCGGCCAGTTCACTGGACTATGGCCATCCCCCAAAACCACTGAAAGTTGGGTCAATAGAAACTGGGCGTCGTTGATCAAAGAAAGTGTTACCTCATACTTTCTGGGGAGAGGATTCTTCCTCTTCGAATTCTCTTCAAAGGATGATAAAGATCTAATCTTTCGAAACAGCCCCTACTTCATGGGCCCTCAGGGTTTATACCTAAATAAATGGACTCTGAACTTCAATCCAGCAGTAGATGTTCCCAAAGCAATCCCGGTGTGGGTTAGGCTTCCAAATCTCCCAGTTCATTGCTGGAATTGGGATTCTTTGATGCACATTGGAAATGCCCTGGGGAAATTCATAGATCGAGTGAATAACAAGGATCAATATGATTGTGCCAGGATCTGCGTAGAAGTAGATCTGGAGGTGGGGCTGCCAGAGGCCATCAAAATCAATGTCGAAAGCTGGATGCATGTGTAGAAGCTGGACTATGAACAGCTGCCATTCAAATTCCGGAAATGCCATGTTTATGGCCACTTCTCCAGAAGTTGCCCGACCAACATTGAAGCTGTGCAAGGGAAGGAGGATGGCTGTAACCAAGTCAAACGATCCAAAACTTCTTTCAAGTCACAGAAATCGGGAGGCACCAATGGCAAAGGTCCTCACCAGGCCTCTGCTCGGTAGATATCGACCAAGCCTGCTCCAGAAAACAAGTTTGACCCTCTTAGCTCACAGCCAGAGGACACCCAAGAAGTCGTGGTCCAAAAAGAAGTGTCTCCAAAAAAAGGTAATTTTCCTATCTCTTCCAAGGATGCAAGTGTTCCAGAAAGCTCAAAATGAACCCCTGTTGAAGTTGAGGATGAGGGCCAAGATTTGGAAGACTCGGAGGAGGAAGGAGAAATAGGTGATACCCAAACCTCTGTAAGGAGATCCACAAGAGGGCGTAAAACAGATCGAGAGAAAAGAGAGCAAGAAACGTACAAGGACAAGTTACAGGGTAGTCAACCAACTCTAGAGAGGCTGCTAGCAAAAAAGCCGAAGATGGAAAGAAATCAGCATCAAGGCTCCAAGGGAGCCCATCATTATAATTCTAAATGATGAAGATTGTCTCCTGGAACTGCAAAGGAATAGGGAGTAAAGTGAAAGAAGAAGCAACGAGAAGCCCTATTAAAAGAGAAGCCCTAGATATTATTCTGATCTAGGAGACCAAAATGGAGGACAATGAGTTTCTCCAACCCAGTAAAAAAGTTTGGAAGGGAAGTAGAGGTCAAGCAGTTTTAGCACGGGGAGCCTCTGGGGGGCTGGGCTCTCTCTGGAATCCTCTCAAGTATAGGTTGGTCTCTAAGATCCAAAATACCCACTGGCTTTTCTTGAAGCTAAAACCTTTGGATTCGAGGGAGACATTCTTCCTCTTTAATGTCTATGTACCAGTAAATATAGGGGAGAAAAGGGAGTGTTGGGACTCCGTCAGACATCTGTTGGAGACAGAGAACTTGGAAAACATCATTATTGCGAGTGATCTAAATCTCACTCTGCGTATGGAGGAAAAGCGAGGAGGCATAATCGTAAGGGACCCAGCAAGGGAGTGGGTGGAGGATCTCATGTAGGACTGGGATCTACTTGATATTCCCTCAGAAAATGGTAAGTACACCTGGTCCAATAAAAGAATAGGCCCCGGTCACATTGCTGCTAGACTTGATAGATGTTTGGTGCAGAGTTCTTTTCTTTTGTTGGGCTTAGAAACCAGATTGCATATCCTCCCTTGTAGTGTTTCTGATCATAAGCCTATTATGCTTGAGATGTTGGCTCACAAGGATCTTGGCCCCATACCTTTCAGATTCAATCCTCTGTGGGTCAAGGATCTTGAGTTCCTGAATATGGTTCAGGACAGTTGGAAATTTCCAGTGAAGGGCTCTCCTTTCTTCATCTGGGAAGAAAAGCTTAGAAGACTGAAAATTGTTCTTAAAGCATGGGACAAAACTCTCCCCTCCCCTACTAATGAGAGAAAGTAGGCCCAGGACAGACTTGCTCAGCATCATGCTCAAAGTGAAGACGCAGAAACCACTAAAGAAGTGTTAGCTAAGGAAGTCGAGCTTTAGCTAACCTTCCATAAAGCCTGCCTTTCGGAGGAAGAGAACTGGAGACAAAAGTCTAGGAGTTTATGGCTTAAAGTGGGAGACATAAATTCCTCCTTCTTTCATAAACAAGCTTAATCTAGAAAGAGCTTCAATTCATTGCAGAAATCAAAGAAGGAAACTTGACTCACAAAGACTTTGGGAGCATAAAGAGAGCAACATTCAATCACTTTAAAAATCTGTACAGAGAAGAGGGGGAGACTGACCCAAACTCTAAATTTTTGGAAGTAGTTCCTCCTATGATCTCCCCCCTAATGAATCAACACCTAGAAGCTAAGATCTCTATAAAAGAAATAAAAGATGCTCTCACTGACATGGAGCCTTACAAAGCCCCAGGCCTAGATAGCTTCACTGCAAGATTCCTTCAAGTCTGTTGGCAAATTGTGGAGAAACATCTCTACAAAATGGTCTTGAAATCTCAAAATTATTAGAAAATAGGGGGCAGCACTAACTCTGCCTTTCTTGCACTCATACCCAAAGAAAAGGGCGCTAAGGATTTTAATCGGTTCCGCCCCATCTCTCTTTGCAACATAGGTTATAAAATAATCACAAAGGTGATTACAAATAGGCTTAAAGGCATCCTCCCAGCCATCATTCCAGAGAACCAAGGTGGGTTCGTTCAGGGGAGACAGCTTGCTAACAATTTCATTCTAGTGCAAGAGGCGATTCATTCGAGCCAACTCCGCAAAGAGAAAGGTATGGTAATTAAAGTAGACTTTGCAAATGCCTTTGATCGTGTCAGACTGAGTTTTCTTTCAGAAGTCTTGCATAAATTTGGCTTTGGAATGGGCTTTATCAATTGGATCTGTGCTTGTGTTTTCAACCCCTGGATCACTCCCTTGGTGAACGGGAGAGCAACTGGCTTTTCAAAGCTTCCAGAGGGCTTAGGCAGGGTTTCCCCCTATCTCCGCTTCTCTTTGTCCTCCATATTTCTGTCCAAGAGCTGGAATAACTATCAATATTTAGTGAACAACAGGGAGACACTACTGAATTAGGAACTCTTATGGTTTGATTTGGTACAAGAGGAAATAAGGTAGAATACCAGAGATGGGACCTCATCCAAGGGTGAGAATGAAGTAAAATTTTCATTGGTTGAAAAGGAAAAGAAGGGAAAATGGAATAAACATCAAACAAAACTAGAATCCATCCAAGGGGGAGAGAAGAAATATTTCTCAAAAATTAAATGCTTCCATTGTCATGAATACATGCATTATGCCATGCAGTGTCCAAAAAAAGGGGGAAGCAAGAAGGCCTCAGGAGGAGCATTAGGTGAAGCATTGGATTCACAGTTCGAGATTGAATTTATCCTTATCACATGCATGAACAACATATTGATGGGGAGCGTGTGGTACTTGGACTCGGGTGCATCATTCCACATGATAGGGTGTAGATATTTTTTCAGTTACCTGGAGGATAAGGATCTCCAGATACACGAGTTAGGGGATGATGGGAGGTACACACTACCTGGATCAGTACAGCCACCTTTCAAAGGGAGTGAGGCTACCCTCTCGGGCTCAAGGATGTCATTTATTCCTAGCCTAAAGAAAAATATCATCTTTGTTACAGTTTTGGAAGACCATGTTTATGATATGATCTTCAGCAAAGGAAAATAATTCCTAAGATACATAGCCATGGGACAGGTGAAGCAGATCATGGTTTGTGTGAAGAACCTGTATAAGATAGATGTGGAAGATTGTGCTTCATTAAGCTCTAATGGAGAGAAATTACAATGTCATGATGTTAGTGAACTTTGGCACATAAGACTTGGCCATTCACATCATGGATCCTTGAAGATGTAGCAAATAACCACTGGCCTCTCTAAAGGATCACTTGAGCAACAAGATGTATGAAAAGGAACTAACTTGGGGAAGTACATAAAATCCACATTCCATGATTGGGAAAACAAAGCACATGTAGTCCTAGAAAGGATCCACTCTGATGTATGTGGATCTTTCTTAATAGCCTCCACTACCAGACACAAATACTTTTTAATTTTTGTTGATGACTTCCCACATAAGTGTTTGATCTTCTTCATGTAGAAGAAAGATGAGACATTCTCCAAGTTTGTAGAATTGAAGGCACTGCTTGAGAAAGAAACTGACAAGAAAGTGAAGGCTCTCAAGAGTGATAATGAAGGTGAGTACGTGTCTAATGAGTTTTAAAAATTTTGTGTGAAAGAAGGTATTTAACAAAAGTTGAAAACACCCCACAACCCATAGAAAAATGCAGTGGCTGGGAGAAATAATTGTAGCATTGTGGGAGAAGTGAGGGTGATGTTCCATGACCCAATCTTACCTCTGCATTTGTAGGTTGATGAATGTAACACATAAATATATTTGCAGAACCAGAGTCCTCATCAGATTCTTGGCATGATTACACCGGAGGATGATTTCTCAGGGAGAAAGTCGATGTGTCGCACTTCAAGATTTTTGGAGCCTCCGTTTACTATCGTGTCTCCAAATAATCAAGGAAGAGGCTTGAGCCGGCTGCAAAATTGAAAGTAGTTTTGGGTTACAAAAAAACTCCCCACAACTACCATGTGTGCTTGCCATCCCTCAAAATGACAGTTCTGCAAAGGGATGTAAATTTTGATGAGGAGAAAGCAATGTGGTGCTCTCTTGAGTAGGAGCTTCAGATCCCACCATAAGAGGAACTTTTAGTTCCAAAGGAGGAGCCTCGAAAAGTTTCAGAGCAGAAACTAATTTCAGAGCAAATAGTGGGGACATCCACTCAAGCAAAACCATCCAAAGAAGCTAGAAAAATAACCAAGGAAGTTGATAGACTTGTGTAGGATGTGAGGGAGAATGTGGGAGATCATTCAAATTTTTGTAGGAAAAGGAGGTCACCTAAGAGGTGCATTGGTTACATGGCTCTAATGACTGAGCTTGTAGAGACTAAGCCATCCTTTTTATGGAATAAGTAGAGCAAAAAATATGGGTTGATGCAATGGTGAAGGAATATGAATCCATTATAAACAATAATGTTTGGGAAGTGGTCCCAAGACCAACATACAAATAAGTAGCGGGATCGAGGTGGATCTTCAACACGAAGCAGGAAATACACAGAAGCATAGAGAAGTATAAGGCCATATTTGTGGCCAAGAGTTACTCTCAAGTTGATGGAATTCACTATGATGAGACCTTTCATCCTATAGCAAGGTACTCATCGATTATATCAGTTCTTTCCCTGGTTGTGTATATGGGGTGGAAGATCCACCATATAGATGTTAAAACAATATTCCTCAATTGGGTTATTTAGGAGGAGGTGTATGTCCAACAACCAGAAGGTTTTGAGGCATTTGATCAGGAGTCTAATGTGTCCAAACTTAAGCGTGCACTGTATGGTCTCAACTGACAACCATGTGCTTGGTAAACTAGGATTGATAACTATCTCATCGGTTTGGGCTTCACCAAAAGTGAATTGGATGCAAACCCCTATCACCTTTTGGTAGGAAGTAAATTGCTTATTATTTTCTTATATGTTTATGATTTGATTTTAACTAGTGATGACTAGCTGATCATATCTTGCAAGAAGGACCTTCCAAGGGAATTTGAAATGAAGGACATGGGTCTCATGCACTACTTCCTTAGGTTGGAAGTATGGTAAGTTGATGGGGAATTTTTTGTATTTCAAGGAAAGTATGAAAATGAGATACTGTAAAGAATCTGCATGGAGAGTTGTAAACCCATGGAGACACCTATATCGACCAACTAAAGGAAGGAGGATGCCAGTTTGGGTGAAGAAGTGAATGATATAATTTATTGGTAGCTAGTGGGTTCACTCATGTATCTTATGAACCCACAACCAAATATGTGATATGAAGTCAATGAGCTGAGCCAAGCTATGGTTATGCTAACCGAATTATTTTCGAAGGAAGCTAAGGATATTTTACGATACCTCAGAGGCACTACCCATTTTGGACTATTGTATAGATGGACAAAGGGAGTCAAGTTGTGTGGCTTCACAGATGCAGATTGGGCATTGTAACACCCCCTCCTCATAGGTCCACCCAAGAAACCAACCATCCGAGTATGCTTGTGATGAGAGAGGTTACTATAAAGGATTCAATATCCTTAGTGACCTTAAGGAAATGAAATCAATGGAACAAATCAAACGAACCCATCAACATCAACAACAACACCCCCAGGAGACATTTCATCCACTCAGACATTCTGCCCCTGGGTCCCACTGATGTTTTGAGCATTTTAACTCAAATTCTATCTGATGTTATAGGAAAGAAAACAACCAACAACCCAAAGTCGGTCTCATAGGCCTATTTGCTAGCGATTGTGGACTTTTCTTAGTAGACTTGTGCCAACGACCCTGAGATTTGAGCCACTTTTCTAGCACTGAATCCTAGCCTCTACCCAGAACTTGCTACAACCTTCAGAATCCATCAAAGACATGACGAAAAAATAAAAAAATAAAAAATCAACCTCACGAATATGCCTAAGCATCCCCAACTGGGACTGACATTCTGTTAAACAGATGGCATCAATACAACCTACAGGTCTAGGATACAAGACAAAGCATAAATGACTGAAAAAACTTAGGGAACGTAACAAGAAGGATCACCTCCTTCTCCATTGAACTATTATATCATCAATTAGGTCTTGCATCCATCCATTTAACAATTACAAATAAATACATGAAATAACCAATGACATGAACCAATCATTTAACCATGCTTATAACCAATATAAAATCATATAAATATCATAGATATGAAAACCATGAAATCCACATATAAAATAGTGCAAAAGTAAGAGAAAATAGATTTTATTACTCATAGGAAGACCTATGATCGAAGACGATGTATATTTGACACACTTCTACGCTATGATATATCACTATTACTGTCTATCTTGGATAACATGTTATGGAATTTTTTTAAATTTACTGTCTTGATTATTGCAAATGTCTATTTAACATTTGAGAAGCAGCTGCATCTGCTAATGTATTTAAATATCTTGGATTTCTAATGGCATAAACCCTGTTAAGCTGTAATACAATGAGTTCAGAATCTAACCTAACAATCAAATTCCTATTATGCCTTGATACCTAAGGAACATATAAAGAAACTTAGTGCAAGGAGTCACAAGTGTATCTTCTTTGGATACTCATACCTCCAAAGAATACCATCTCTATGATAAAGTGAATATGAAGTTTATAATATCTAGAGATGTGATCTTTCTTGAGTCTTCCAAAATTGACAATGTTGTTGAGTGGCAGCGTAATCATTTGGATAGATTTGAACATGCAAAGTATTTTGAAGAGTTTTATAGTGAGATTCTACGTCTCCTACTCTTATCTCTATACTTTCTATGAAGAGCCTTGAATAAATCAGGTTGAAGGAAATTCCTTCCCCTGCTTTGTCAAGAAAGAGCTAAGAGACTGCTAGCAGCAAGTAGCCAAATTTGACAAATAGTGAGGGTACATGTAAGATACAAAGCAAGGATTAATGCAAAGGAGTGTACTAACTATATACATATCACCAAACATATTTCATCCCACTTAGGATTCCTTGCGTCATGCCTGGTTAGTCATAAGATCATGTTGGTCACAACCTTCGTAGCTTAAATAAACAAATAGTAATACTCTTCATCTTCTAAGCTATGTAATAAACAAGTGAAAGGGAGCAAGACATGAAGAGGAAACACATGGAATGACTTTCAGTTCTTTCAACCATGCATGTCATTGAAGACAGAATGATTTGACAATGATAAGAAACATTTTAAGCTACACTAAGAGGTGTATTTCAAAAGATGTGCTTTGTTTTCCATACCTAGACTCCAAAGGGTTATGCATCAGATGGATTCTTCATGCGGTATGATATTCTCTCATACCTTCGGTTTCTCAGTCTTCTTATTTTTCTCCTTAGGTCCTTGAGAGTCATCTATCATGTCATCATTCTTCATGGCCCTTGAGAGACATAATTGTGTAGTTTCAGCGGGCAATGACTGTTGCGGGATGAGGCCCTGGGGGGACACATTTACATAGTTTTAGGATGCAAGCCACTGCTATGGGATGAGGCCCTAGGAGGACACATCTATGCAGTTTTAGGATGCAAGGTAGACTAGGTAGTCAAGGGAAAAAACTACACAATTTCTTGAGACAGTGGGTTCCGGCTGAGGGAAGGAGATTGGAGGAAATCACTTTGCAGTTTTGAATGCTAATGGAGGTTGGAATTTCTGCACATTTCACAGTTCCAACAGGCAAGGGAAAGTCTTGAGGGTTACATATGTGAAGTGCAGAGTTCAGGAAATTTGGATGAGGCTAGGTTGCTAAGGGAACTTCCAAATTTGGCTAAGTGTGGGATTAATGAAACTGATGTGAACAGTGATAAAAATTTACTATAATCACACACTTGAAAACTTAGAGATACAACATAGACCATCCAGAACATATAATGCATACTTCTCTTAATGCAACAACCTTTGTGGTAGCTTACAACAAGTGTGACTATGATGATAGACTTTGGGAGGATAAAGGCAACACTTATGTAAGAGTGTGTGAAATGAGTGTGAAACATGTCTATGTGGTGAGGACAACCCATTCTCATAAATATTTCCCCTTGAAGAAAAGCAAACCTCCCTTTGCATGACAAGCGATAACTCCCATGCCCAAAGATGACACATTCTATGTAAATATAAAAGCATGAACGACTCTTAAGATCGAAAAGGGGAGCTTGAGATCATACACTTACCAATAAGTGACTAAGGAACAATCGATCACAATATCCATAGTAGGTTCCGATATTTAAGTGCAGGCCAAAATTTTGGAGGGTGTTGCAGCTGCTACAATAGAGCCTTCACCTTCTTGCTAGCTTCTTTTTTAACCAGTGCCTTGAATTATACGAACTTGGATAATGTGTCATCTTTCTTCCACATGAACAAGATCCAACACTTTCGTGAGAAGTCAACAATAAAAATGACAAAATATTTGTATATGACAGTGGAGGTTGTCGAGAAAGGTCCATAAACATGATAGTGGATCCTTTCTAGGACTGCATGTGCTTTGTTGTCACGATCATGGAATGTGGATTTTATGTACTTCTGCAACGTACATCCTTTGCATACTGTTGGTTTGTGTTATATTCTTTCCACGACTAGCCCACGTAGTTAACTGGTGGGTTAGAGGGACACATCATTGACAAATATCAAAGGAGTAGCTATGACTTGTCTACTACACAATTACATTTAATCCATCTACCTCCACACCTGCAACCAAAATTACTGCCCTTGTGAATTTTGTGACTAATTCTTCCACAATCCAATATTTTATCCTCAACGTATTCTTCTCACAAAAGTTGTCATAGATACTTTTAAGTAGGGATATTGTCTACTAACAAATATTCTGTAATTTGCCTCCACCATCCTTGTAGAAATTATGGTGTAGAGTTGCAACTACTTATGAAGTTTTAATCAAAATCACAAGACACAAACCTACTCTATTGCTCTCTCGAAGTTAATTCACACAAGTTCACATCATCCAAGTTGTCTGTTGATCTGGAAATTTGAATTTTTTCATTTTAATCAAGGAAAAATCAAATTGAGAATTTCTTGTTGCATTTTTCAACACATAGTTCATTGGAATGTATTACTTTCACTATGAACTTGGCATAGTTCACATGTTAAGTTCATAAGGTTTTGGTCTGATGTGGTTCTATGTGTTGTGTATATAAATAATAGGTGTCCAACTCTTGCTATTAGAACCAAGGCTCCCTATGAAATGTGGTATGGCCACATTCCTTAGGTGAGGCATCTCGGGGTTTTTGGTTCCTCATATTATGCCTTCATACCTAAGGAACATATAAAAAAACTCAGTGCAAGGAATCACAAATGTATCTTCTTTGGGCACTCATACCTCCAAATCATACCATCTCTATGATGAAGTGAATAAGAAATTTATAATATCTAGAGATGCGATCTTTCTTGAGTCTTCCAAGATTGACAATGTTGTTGAGTGGTAGCTTAATTGTTTGGATATATTCGAACATGCAAAGTATTTTCAAGAGTTTGATAGTGAGATTCCACATCTCCTTCTCTTAGCTCTATAATTTCTATGAAGAGCCTTGAAGAAATCAGGTTGAAGGAAATTCCTTCACCTTCTTTGTCAGGAAAGAGCTAAGAGACTATTGGCAACAGGTAGCCAAATCTAACAAGCGGTGAGGGTACATGCAAGATACAAAGCAAGGATTAATGCAAAGAATTAATGAAGAGGATTCTGGTGACTACATACATATCATCAAACATCTTTCATCCCACTTAGGATGCCTTGCATCGTGCCTGGTTAGTCATAAGATCATGTTGGTCACAACCTCAGTAGCTTAAATAAACAAGTGGTAATACTCTTCATCTTCTAAGCTATGTAATAAACAAGTGAAAGGGAGCAAGACACGTAGATCAAACACATGGAATGACTTTCAGTTCTTGCAGCCATGAATGTCATTGAAGACGGAATGATACGACAATGATAAGCAAACTTCTAAGCTACATTAAGAGGTGTATTTCAAAAGACGTGCTTTGTTTTCCATACCTAACCTCCAAAGGGTTATGCATCAGATGGAGTCTTCATGCGGTCATAATATTCTATCATACCTTGGGTTTCTTGGTCTGCTTATTTTTCTCCTCAGCTCCTTGAGAGTCATCTATCATGTCATCTTTCTTCTTGGCCCGTGAGAGACATAATTGTGTAGTTTCAACGGGCAGTGACTATTGCGGGATGAGGCCTTGGGAGGACACATTTACACAGTTTTAGGATGTAAGGTACTACTTGGGACGAGGCCTTGGGAGGACACACCTATGCAATTTCAAGATGCGAGGTAGAAAACTACATAGTTTTTGGAGACAGTGAGTTCCGGCTGAGGGAAGGACACTGGAGGAAACCACTACGCATTTTTGAATGGTAAGGGAGGTTGGGATTTATGCACATTGCACGATTCGAAAAAGCAACGAAAAAGCTTGAGGGTTACATATGTGAAGTGTGTAGTTCAAGAAAGTTGGATGAGGCTAGGTTGCTAAGGAAACTCTGAAATTTAGCTAAGTGTGGGATCAGTGGAACTTATGTGAATAGTGATAAAACTTCACTACGATTACACACTTGAAAACTTATCAATACAACATAGACCATCCAGAACATATAACACATACTTCACTTAATGCAACAACCTTTGTGGCAGCTTACGGCAAGTGCGGCTTCGATTATAGACTTTGGGAGGATAAAGGCAACACTTGTCCAGACTGTCTTTTAGATCATGCCAACAACTATCCTTATCTCTGCAGTGATTTGGCACATAGATGTTGTAGATGATAATGGCTTGCTGATCTGCTTTATTTTCCAGTGTTGTTTTGATCTAGTGTTGATTTATTGTTTTCGAAATACAGTTCTATATACCTTGATTCCAAATTGTCGCTATTCCTCCTGAGGGTCCTCTTGCCTCACTAATGCTTCCTCTATATTGTCTCTGCTGCTCAATGACTTTATTCATTTACTTGTGGTTTTGTTTTGTTTCTTGGAACATAATAATTCCTGGCTTCTCAAAAATGATAATATCCCTTAGGGCTGCTACCTTAGAGGGGTGCCCAAGTCCCCTGATGTTCCAAGATAATATTTTCATCATTGGATATGTGGTATGCAGGGAGGTGCTCGCCCCCCTTGGTCCTTGTTGATTGCTTTTTTGTCATGCTGCCCCAGGATATAAGTTTCTATGGGTGTATGTGTTCCCATTGCTATGTCCTTTCGCGCGTTCTCATCCTTGTGCTGCTTAGCAGATTTCCTGCCTCGACCAGGTTTCTTGGAGGGTTCACTAGAACCCCCGTGATCTTTAGATGAGCTTCTGGTGATTCTGTTGAGGGAAGGATTAAGAAGAGGATGAGAGGAAATAGTAAGAGGCAATGAGGATTTGATAGTGTCTTGGTGTTGGATTTTAGGGAGAGGGAACTCCTGGGGATCAGGAGGAGAGTGGGGGGATGAGGGGTCTTCTTCCTCCAAATATTCGAAGGGGTTTGTTGTAGAGGGTAATAGCTAAGTCAAGATGGGAGGGGAGGAGAAGGATGCAGCTTGGATTTCTGGGGGAGGCTTTGGTTTTGGGCCACACTATTTGGGGTTTGGTTTCTTTTTTTTTACTTGTTCCCATGTGTCTTCAATGGCTTCGGCATTTTCATTCATTTCATTTTCTTTTAGTTTATTACACCTATTAGCAAAATGACCATATTCATGGCATACCTTACATTTGAACGGGATTTGTTCGTAGTCCAGCTGTTGAATATGGGTCCATTGGTCCACTTTGATCTTGATTGCTTCCGGAACGCCCTTTCCTAAGTCGAATTCAACACAGATCCTTGCACATGCGTGCATGTTTTCCTTTGGTTCGCATCTGTCGATGTATTTTCTGACAGCGTTCCCAATGGCTCTGACCAATTCATCTCCCCAGCAATGAAGAGGGAGATGGTGCAAGCGAACCCAAATCAGGACTGCATTAAGTATATCCATTTCTAGGTCGAAGTTAGGGGATGATCTATTCAGATAGAGACCTCTCAAATCCATGAAGTAGGGACCATTTTTGAAGATGAGATTTCGGTCTTCTTTGGTTTCAAAGAGGAATGTGTAGTAACCCCTTCCACATAATCTTATTGCTATTTTTCCTTGGATGTTCGTGTTCCAGTTGCACTCCACCCATTTTTGTACAGCTCTGGGAGAGGGCCACAAGACAGTAAATTGTCCAACCAGACCTCTCTCTGCTAGAGAGTTCACTGCCTTCCTTGGGAGACTAGGGGGAAGGGAGATTTCTGGGATGTCAGCCAGTTTCTTGACGAACTTTGAAGCTGTGGGTTTGTTTTAGATGGTAGCATTTTCAGAAATGAGAGAGGCAAAGATCTCAGCCTGGTCTTCATTGTCTTACACCTGGGAGGGGTCGATCCCATCCATGGAAAGGCCAGAAGGGAGCCAGTCGCAACACTAGCTGGAGGAGGAGGGTAGAGCCCGACTACGGGGGTGCCAAGGAGGAAGACTGGAGGCCCAACAGTAGGGGTAGCCAGGCAGGAGGCCTGTGGAGGGTCGCAGGAGGCGAGGCTACAGGGGTGCGGGAGCTCCGGTTCAAAATCTCGCGTGCAATCAAAAGGTCAACATTGGAGCTTGTACATTTTTGCGCCTTCTGGTGGTGTGAAATTTCTCCATGTCTCTATTATCAGGTTATGAAAATCGGGGTGATTCAACCAAAAGGCTTCAAAGCGAAAGGGCCTACGAACATTGTCTCCCATTATTTGCCAGTGAAGCCTAATAAGCCAATGGTCCAAGCCAGAGAGTGGCAATATAGAGGCCAAGGGATCCCCGCCAAGATGTATTGCATTAACAGAGATCAGGAATCTGTCTAATGGAGATGCAATTTGGTGGGCATCTGCACGCTTGTTGTTCCAAGTATAAATCCCATTATTGAATTCCATATCTATAAGCCTGTTGTTATGAATGTAGTTTTTGAAGTGCGTGCTTTCACAGTCCAGCTTGATCCGTCCTCCTCTTTTTTCCTCCAATCTTGTAAGCATGTTGAAGTCCCCTCCTATGATCCAAAGTGGGTGGGATCTTTCTGAGTTGATCTGAGTTTGGGTGTTCAGTGTGTCTACTTTGTTTGTTGCCTCCTGGGGGAAGTAGACATTAGTTAAGTGTCCATGAACATTTGTCCCTGTTAAATGAAACTTGGCCTGAATAAAGTGCTTACTCGCATGTATGTTGGTAAGTGTTATATCTTTATCATCCCAAATGATGGCTAGCCCTCCTCAGCCTCCCATGGCTTCCACGGCCACTTCTTTGCTTCCTGGCCACGCTTTGGCAAGGATCTGATCCGACGTTGTGGAATTACACTTGGTCTCCTACAACAAGAGAATTTGAGGCTTTTCCTGTTGTAGCATGTTCTTTATTAATCGTCCCTTCCCCGGGCTGTTGAGCCCTCTGATGTTCCATGAGATGAGCTTCATGATTCATGATTGGGAAGGGGATTATAGTATTTGGTGAGCTTACAGTATCTTCCAGATTCCACCAGCATCTCCCCTATGCAGATGGTTCTCTGAAGATCAGTTTTCCGTCCTCGTTTCTTGTTGTCTTTAAAGATATTTCTTCCATCCCACTGACTACCAATTTGGACGCCTAATGATGTTTCCTTCTATGCTCTTGAGAGAATTACTTCTAAGTTCTCTAGCTGTTGCTCAGGAATTTTGTCATATTCCTTTTTCTTACAAGCCTGTTCAAGTCCCAGTATATCTAGATCTCCGATGTCGAAGCTCTCCGGCTCCTCTTCCATGTGCTGTACTATTTCCTGCTCTGCCTTTGTATCATCTACAATCATGAGCTACATCTGAGTGCTATCAACCTCCATACCTTGAGCAGTCCTTTTCTACATGTTACTGGGAGAGGGCGTTTTGGTGTCCACGGGTTACTTAGAAGTGAGAACTTTCTTTGAGCTTGATGGAGCAGAATGGGTGGAAGTCTTAGGAATGGCTTCAGGTTGTTTCTGATTATCTAAAATATGAACCTTCGACTGGAGCAGGATTTCAAAGCTGTTGCTTGTTGTGTTATGCTTCTTAACCTGCAAATTATACCCAAATACAGAATATGCGAAGAAAAGAGACCGATAACACAGAATATGTGAAGAAAAGATATCCAGAACACAGAATAGCGAAGACTTTATTATTCAGAGAGTAATGTTCACTTGCCTCTTCGAGGGGGAAACCTCCAATAGAGCAGAGCTCAATTACAAAAATAAGACACGATGCTCCTCGTAGGGAGTTACTATCCTTTATATATGACTCCTACAAGTAATACCACGGGTCAATACC
>APFE030378390.1:0-76746 GCA_000404065.3 Pinus taeda | reverse complement strand
ATTTGGATGTGATGCATATGTACATGTTCCAAAGGAGAAATGAACCAAGTTGGATAGTAAATATGAAAAGTGCATCTTTATTGGGTATAAGGATGGTTTAAAGGGTTATAAGCTTTGGAACCTAGTCACACGGAAGGTTGCATACCACCGAGATGTGGTGTTCAGAGAGGTGAAAAATGTTATTAAACTTGAAGTCCAACGAAAGGAACTTGAGAAGATAGAGTTTGAGCTAAAGGAGGAAGAATCATACTCTACAGCAGAGGAGGAATCAAAAGATGAAGAGACACAAACTCCGGCTGTGAGAAGATCAGTTCGAGAAAGAAGGTAGCCTAAAAGGTATAGTCCATTTTCTTTCTATTCAAATTTTGCTTTATCTATTACTGATGATGATCCCAGAACTGTGAAGGAAGCAGTAGATTCAGAGGATGGAAAACTCTGGAAAGAGACCATGGTTGATGAAATGGCATCTTTACACAAAAATGAGGCTTGGGATCTGGTGGAGTTGCCAACTGGAAGAAAACCCATTGGCAGCAAATGGGTGTTCAAGAAGAAGACAAATGCAGAAGGAAGGTGGAGAAATACAAAGCTCGGTTGGTAGCAAAAGGTTATTCCCAGGTGCCGGGAATTGATTTTGGTGATATTTTTTCTCCTGTTGCCAAGGTAACTTCTATTAGATTACTTTTATCTGTTGCTACTGCTTTTGATTTTGAGGTAGAACAGATGGATGTGAAGATAACATTTCTTCACGGGGGTTTGGAAGATGAAATCTACATGAAGCAACCTGAAGGCTTTGCGGTGAAGGGTAAGAAAGAACTGGTATGCAAGTTAAAGAAGTCTCTGTATGGGTTAAAACAGTCACCACGGATGTGGTATCAGAAATTTGATACATTTATACGGGGACTTGGCTTCACTAGAAGCAAAGCAGATCACTGTGTGTATTTTAAATTAATTGGTGACCGTGTTATTTATCTGGTCTTGTATGTGGATGATATGTTGTTGGTTGGAAATGACAAAGAAATTATCCAGGATTTGAAGACCCAATTGTCCTCCAAATTCGACATGAAAGATCTCGGTGCTGCAAACTATATTTTGGGCATGGAAATTAAAAGAGATCGGGCAAAGAGGAAGCTCTGGTTAAACCAAAGGAAGTATGTCGAGACAATATTGCAGAGCTTTAATATGTAGGATGGTAAACCGATGAAGGTTCCTATTCCTGTAGGTGTGAGGTTATTTGCTGAACAGTGTCCCAAGACACAAGAAGAGGAAGAGGACATGTCCGATGTTCCATATGCAAGTGCAGTCGGTAGCTTGATGTATGCCATGGTCTGTACTAGACCAGACATTGCACATGCAGTGGGAGTATTGAGCAGGTTTATGTCAAAACCAGGGAAGGAGCACTGGACAACAGTGAAGCGGTTTTCAGGTATTTGCGTGGCACTAGTGATTATGGTTTGTGCTACCAAGGAAGACCAAGATTGGACAGAGTGTTGGATATCCGTGGCTTTGTTGATGCAGACTGGGCTGGAGATCTAGATCAGAGAAGATCTACAAGTGGGTATGTGTTTAACCTTTTTGGAGTGCAGTCAGTTTGGATTGAGTAAGGAAACCAATTTTGTAGGGCACTATCCAACTACAGAGGCAGCATTACATGGCAAACCACTCATGCAAGCAAGGAAGCAGTTTGTTGCAGAGATGTGTGTTCAAGTATGGGGTTAGTACAGGGAGCTATAAGGATAGACTGTGACAGCCAAAGTGCAATTTTCTGGCAAAGAACCCTGCTTATCATTCAAAGACAAAGCACATTGATGTTCAGTATCACTTTGTGAGGGATATGATAGAAGAAAAAAAGGTGTTGCTGGTAAAAGGTGGACACTTTGAAGAATACTGCAGATGCATTGACAAAATCTGTGAGCTCTGAGAAGTTCTCTTGGTGTAGAGAAACAATGGGCATTTCAGGGCTGGAAAAATGACTAAGCTCTCTGTGGCCCCATGTGGAAAGAAAACAACAAGTGGGAGAATGTTGGGTTGTGTTATATTCTTTCCATGTAGTTAACAGGGGGTTTGAAGGGGGAAAATTTTGGTTTTGGACTCTATGTTAGGTTGGGCGGACCCACCTATGGTTTTGTGCATGATTTTTGCACATGTTTTTTGGATGCGATGCTTTTCAGTCCATGGTATTGGACGCGATGGTTTTCGGTCCATGGTATTTGACGCAATGGTTTTCGGTCCATGGTATTGGATGCTTTGACATGTATAAATATGTATTGTAACATTGAAAAGAACATAATGAAAAATCAAACTGGTAGTCCCGGTTTTGGGATCCAAGGGAAAATCTCTGTGTATATGTGTTTTATGTGTTATGATATCACATTGTTTATTTTCTGTGTTTTAGAATTCGTATGCAGTTAATTTCTGTACGGGGTTAAAACCTACAATATCATGATAACATAACACTCATACCACATAGTGGAGCTTAATAACACAACTAGTTACAATATTTACATCCATACACGGGTGTACACATAACAACATCATATATATATATTATATATATATATATATATATATATATATATATATGTATGTATGTATGTATGTATATATATATGTGTGTATATATATATATACCAAAACATATGCCAAATCCTATACCAAACATATATCAACATATACTAACATCATATAGCGTATATCAAAACATCATAAGGCATATACCAAAACATCATATAGCATGTATCAACCAACATAAAGCATGTATCAATCACCATAAAGCTTATACTAAACAACACAAAGCAAATACTAAACCATCATAAAGCATATACCAAGCCATCATAAGCAAATACTAAACCACAATAAAGCAACTACCAAACCACCATAAGTAACCACCAAACCACCATATCAAGCTATTTTGCCTCAATTGGAAAACAAGGAAGGATACATGGCCCACATCTGATCTGCCATCTCCCATGTAGCTTCATCGGGCCCAAAGTGCTTCCATTGCACTTTAAGTTTCTCTATTGCTCGGTTCGAGAGCATGAGCACCTTTTTTTGCAATATACAATGAGGCTCCGAATGGAATTCTCCATTTGGTTCCACCTGCAATACAGACCAATCAATCACATGATCAACATCCTTAACATCTTAAGCAAAGATATATGGAAAACATCATGGACTTTCACTGTCAAAGGCACTACAAGTCGATAGGCTACTTGCCTAATCCTTTCAATGATATTGAAGGGTCGAAAAAATCGTGGTGCCAGCTTGGCACATGAGCCAATCTATAAGGACATATTCTTTGGTTTGATGCGCACATGCACTTGTTCCCCAACCTGGAACTCCTTGAACAACTTGTTCCTGTCTGCATAACTCTTCTACCTATCCCGTGTTGCCTTAAGATTTTTCTTGATCACCTGCATTTCCTGTTCAATGTCTGCCAACATATCTAGTCCCATCAATACTCTGCTAATCGGATCACTCCAAATAAGGGGAGTGTTACAACTCCGCCCATACAACACCTCAAAGGGGTTCATCCTCAGTGACTCCTGATAACCATTTTTGTATGCAAACTCGACCAAAGGGAGATACTCTTCCCACTTCCTCTGCTGATGCATCACATACATCCTCAACATTTCCTCCAATATCCCGTTGACCCTCTCTATATGTCCATCTGTTTGCAGATGATAAGTTGTGCTGAAGGCCAACTCAGTGCCCAAACCTACAAATAACCCCTTCCAAAACTTGGAAGTGAAATTCGCATCCCTATCTGACACAATCTTCTTTGGAACACCATGTAGTCTAACCACATCTTGAATGAATACATGTGCCACATCACTAGATGAGAATGTAGACTTCACTAGAACAAAGTGTGCAACCTTTGTTAACTTGTCCACAATGACCATGATGGAATCATGTTGCTTCATTGTCTTCAGCAACCCTATGATGAAATCCATGGAAATAACCTCCCATTTGCATTGGGGAATAACGATCGACTGTAGCATTCCACCTCGATGTTTGCACTCTGCTTTCACTCGCTAACAGTCGAAACATCTCGCCACAAACTTTGCTACATCCCTCTTCAGATTTGGCCAATAGTAATATCTCTTTTCCACTGTGAGTGTCTTCTGATAACCTGGGTGACCTGAATAAGGTTTCACATGAATTTCCCTCAAGATCACCTTCTTGAGTTCACTATTATCTGGTGTATATACTATCTCAAAACCTGACCAACCCATCTGCTCTAAGATAATCATCCAAGTCCTATGCACCTGTACCAATACCTGTACCTGTACTATCACCTATACATATACCAATACTATCACTTGTACCTATACCTGTACTATCACCTGCACCTGTACCTGTACTCTGTTGCAACCTATGCACAATCTCCATATACCTGACATCATGCTGTCCTGCCTGCAAGATCCTATCTGTAAGTCTGTCCCATAGGAGCTCATAGCTGCCAATTGATGTATCTGTATCCATCTATTAAGAGCATATGCCACTCTATTCTCCTTGCCTTTGATGTACCTTATCTCAAAGTCAAACTCGTTGATCGTGGCCAACCATCTAGCCTACCTGGCATTTAGATTCGGCTGGTCAAAAATCGCTCAGCCCAATGTGATCGCTCGTAAGCATAAACCGCCGGCCAAGAAGACAGTGTCTTAACATCTTCAATGCATGTATAATCACTGCCAACTCAAGATCATGCGTTGGGTAGTTATGCTCGTGCTTGTTGAGTTTCTGGGACTCATAACATACCACCTGCCCATCCTGCATAAGGACTACACCAAGTCCTCTCTTGCAAGAATCTGTACACACTACAAACTCTTTGTCTGGATCTGCAATTTGTAGCACTGGTGCATGTGTCAGTAACTCCTTAAGTTGCTCAAAGATAGTCTCACACTCTGTGGTCCATTCAAACTTCTTAGCTTTCCTTTGCAATGATGTAATAAGATAAGAAATCTACGAGAAGTTCCTGATGAACCTCCTATAATAGCCTGCCATACCTATGAAAGATCTCAGCTCATCCACATTCTTATGAGCTACCCACTCTAGGATGGCCCTTATCTTCTATGGGTCTACTGCAATACCTTCCTTCGAGACAACATGTCCCAAGTAGTGCACCTTAGTCTAAAAGAAACTACACTTGCTGAGCTTAGCATACAACTAATGCTCTCTCAACAACCTCAATACTGCTGCTAAATGCTTGACATTCTCTTCCTCATTTTTAGAATATACCAGTATATCATCAATGAACACAATAACAATTTTATCCAAATATGGATGAAACACACTATTCATCAAACACATGAATGTAGCTGGAGCATTAGTTAAGCCAAATGGAACAACAATAAAATCATAATGCCCATACCTAGTCATGAATGCAGTCTTGTATATGTCCTCCTCTTTGATGCGTACTTGATGGTATCCAGATCTCAAGTCAATTTTCAAGAACACTGATGCTCCCTTCAGCTGATCAAACAAGTCATCAATCCTCGGCAAAGGATATCTGTTCTTGATAGTCACTTTGTTCAACTGCCTATAATCAATGCATAATCTGAGGGTACCATCTTTCTTTCTCACAAACAAGACCGATGCACCCCAAGGTGATACACTTGGCCTAATGTATCCCTTGTCCAACATCTCCTTTAGCTGCAACTTTAACTCAACTAACTCAGGTGTGCTCATCTTGTAAGGTGCTTTCGATGCTAGAGCTTCCCCAGGCACTAACTCAATCGAAAAGTCTACCTCCCCGCAAGGTGGAAAATCTGTAATGTCCTCAGGAAATACATCCTTGAACTGCTGTAAAACTGGGTACTTGTTCACCACATCTGCATCCTCTACCTCCTATCCTTATTGCTAGAAATATAAACTGAAAATAGCTTGCAACCTTTCCTATGGCTACACTTTGCTTTCATAGCTGTCACCATCCTAACTGATGTGGATTTCTTCTTAGCTTGAAAAAATCTTGGTTCCCCATTTTCATCAACACATTCAATAGCTTTTTCATAGCATTCAACCTTGGTTCTATGTAGATACAACCAATACATGCCCAATAACATATTGTATGAACCCAACGGTAATACATTCAAATATGCCAATGTATGCATACCATTTAAACCAAATGTGCAACCTCTTACCCAATGATGAACTCGCTTCTTCGTACCTATAGCTAACTACACTAACCAAGAATTTGCATGCAATTCCTTACTCAAACCACACTTATGCACCAAGTCAAGACTAACATAGCTATAATTAGATCCAGGGTAAATCAAAATAGAAATAAATTGATCACAAAGCTGAATGTCCATCTCAATGATAGATGCTTGGCGTTCTGCTTGCCTATTGTCCACAACTGCGTAGATACAAGGAATACTCTGGCCAACATATCCAACAGTCTGTGCCTCCTGTGCATTGTATATTTGGGGTCTACCATCCTGATTCTACGAACAATCTCTCCTGTGATGGTCTTTGCCACAAGTCCAACACTCTAGGGGCTTCCAACCTCCATCCTTGTTCTTCTCTTCAGCTCTATGCCCATGTCTTCTATCTGATGCATTGAACCTCTTAGGTGGTGCAAAATTCTCCTTGTTATCCGTACTCTGTGGCCTTGCCCACTTTTTATCCCACTTGCCTTTGTTCCTTTCATTACCTCTCCAGACTGGCTTAGTCTCAATTCTATGTTTCGATTACTCATAGCAATGCTTTAGCTTTCAAATGGCCTCCTCTAATGATTTAGGCTCATTGAATTCAATCCTATCTTTGAATGCAACTGGTAACCCACTAACAAATCTCTGAATCTTAGCTTTCTCCTCCTTGAGTTAAGACACATACCTCAACAGTTCTAAGAACTTACTAGTGTATTCGTCATCTGTCATGGATGCCATCTTTAGTTCATAAAATTCCTTTGCTTTGTCATCGAAGTACCTTTTAGACAAATACTTCTTCTTGAATAGCTGCTCAAATTCACTCCAAGTCAGATCTTCCTCATCTATGTCTCTGAAATTCTTTACATCTTCCCACCATATGTCTGCTTTACCTTTAAGACTGAAAGTGGCCACTCTAGCTTTCATGTTCTCTGAATAATCATGCAACCTGAAGAATTTCCTCATGCTAAGAAACCATACCTCTACATCCCGTGATCTCTTTATCTCTCCATCAAAAGTAGGTGGCTTTGCCTTCTTAAATTCCTCTGGCAAATACCCCCTATCACTCCTCCTGTAAGGATGATAGCAATGACGATCATAGTGCCTATCTGAATCAGAACTAGAATCATACTTGTGTCTATCCCTTCTCCTCTTCGAAGTTTCCTACAACCTGCCATCCTGTATTGTGTCCTCTCTATCTGATCGGTGACTGCCATACGATTTGCTTCCATATGCCCCATTAGTTTTATCTTCCTGCTCATGGATGATCCGTAGTGGTCCTTTTCATTGAAAATCCGACAAGCTCTGAAGTATTGTTGCATTCACCTCTGCTAACTTTTCCTGTGACTGTATGATTATGTCATTATCTGCCTTACAACTCCTTATCTCCTCCTTTAAACTTCTTAATGTAACTGCCAAGTTAGAGGGGTTCCCAACACCATACTGGTCTTCAGATTTGTAGGGAGAGTCTCTATAGTCAACCGTCTTGCTAGCCATTTGACATTTCTTCCTGCAAGGCATAATATGTCAGATAAACCAAATCACAATAAACCAATGTACCTTAGTATAGCTTGGGGAGGATACTTGTATGCAAGATTACCAAATCAATGTGATACATGTATAACATAATCATAAAAACATATCGACATATGCATGTAAATGTATCAACTCATAAGTATCACTCTAACTAGGGTCTAGTCACCAATGCAAGACCATATCAACAATGCATGCTATGACCTCATGCATGACAACACCATTTCTCCATCGTACACATTTCCACATGCAACCAGCAATATGCATAAGCAATGCCAAACCAACTACCAATACACATAACGACAAGTAGTCGAACATAATTGATTAGTTCTTGTAATCAACCTACAAGACTGATGCATGTAATCAAGATATTCAAAAATGTAATCTAGCATACAAGGATGTAAGTAGGTATCATGAAATCAACATTTAAGTGACATATAATCCATACATAGTCAGTCACATACTTATTTCAAATACATTTCATGAAATCAATATCAAATCCTCCATGATAACCATATTACAACCCTAATCCATCATCAAGAAAATGCAACAAGTAAATAAGTGTGAGATACACACATGCAACTGACATGAATGCATGAAAAACAGACATTCAACCCATTCAGTCCTAGAGTTGAACCATGCTTTGATACTACTCTGTAACACCCTCCTCCCACATCTACCCAAGCAATCGGCCAACAGAGGTAAGCATGCGACGAGAGGCCATTATGATAAGATTCAACCTCCTTGGTGACTTTAAGGAAATGGAATCAATGAAACATGACATACAATCACCCAACATAATCCAAATAACATTTAGGAGACAAATTAGGCACCGACTGCCTATCCCTAGGTCCCACTGCAGTTTGAGAGATTTAAGGGTAGGGTAACGCTCCCTAGACACTGCCAGGCGAGTTAGTTTCAAGATTAACGCTCCCCAGACACTTCCTAGGTGCTTTATAATGCTTCCCAGACACTGCCGAGGTGAGTTAGTCTCAACACTAATGCTATCATTTCGAGATTTGAACCACATTTTTCGACCCAGAGCTCGGGACACTGCCCAAAATGGAATGATCACTTAGAATTAGTAAGGATGCAAGGAAACGATGATGCAGAAGCAATAATACGAACAAGATCATCACCAGACCCCTACTAGCCATGACAAACATTTCGTCAAACATTTCATCAACATGTAACCTACAGGTGTAAATAACAGAATTAAGTGTAGGGACCTCATACTTATTTGAGAATCATGATGAACCATTGTTCCCTCTTTCCATTTTCTGCATTATCCTCCATTAACTCATAAACACATTATCCATTTCATATACAAGTAAAAACATGCTGAGAGCCATACATAGCTATTGTCATGAAATGTGCATATAACCAACACATTAGGAACATAAATACAATAAACATATTAGCCATCAAATCCATAAATACATCAGTACCTTTACACATGAAAATCAAGGGAATGCATTTATCATTAATGAATGCAATGAACCAACCAGAGATGGGACTACCACGTTCCACATGACTGTAGAATGGCTGAGCCAAATCTCTCTTCATCCATTCACCCCCATGCCATATTCTAAGCATGAATGTGGGATCTCATAGAACACATCAATCAAAACTCATCTAGGGCTTCCGGAGGCCATCCACCTCAACCCATGAAATAGTGATTCCACCTCATGTTCGGACATCACCAAAACATCATCATATTAGTCTCCATCCAAGCCTTCTAGGGCTTCTAGAGCATTTGTCCAACCAAGGCTTCCAGAACTAGTAGCTCAACCCACAACTTATACATAGCTTCCAGAGCGTTTGTCCAACTAAGGCTTCCAGGACTAGTAACTCAACCCACCAAGGGATTCCAGAGCATTTGTCCAACCAGGGCTTCCAGGACTAGTAACTCAACCCAAGCTGTTACAGGGCTTCTAGAGCGTTTGTTCAACCAGGGCTTCCAGGAATAGTAACTCAACCCAAGCTATGGAAACATGAGAACCAACCAAAACAAAGCAATGAAAGTAAACCCACAATAACCATGGCTATCCAAGAAATGGCAAGGCTAGGCAATCCACTGTCAATCTCGACCATCCTCCATGCCAATGACAGATCATAACCAAGAAACCACATGCATGTGCCATACATGCTAAAACTAGTGAAGAAATCATACATGCAACTCGGTACTTGCAAGAAAATTTGATGTAGCTGCTGATGCCGATGCCTTCTTGCACTTTCCTACTCTTCCTTTGCCTTCTTTCTCCAAGAATCCAAGTATGCCACACCCTCCAAGGTGCTCCAAGAAAACTCTAAGTAACCAAGAGTATTAGAGGGAGAGAGAGAATAATGAGAGAGCTCCAAAACTGAAATGAAAAAAGGTTACCAACTAATCCTCAGAAGCCTTTTTATGAGTGAGGCCTTTATTTTCTTCATTTTCAATTATTTTCCTTCATTTTCCTCCTCACATGCAACCTATGACGTTTCACCTTCTTTTTCTCCTAATTTCCATTATTTATATAAATAGATGTGCCAAAATGCCATAGCCATTGCCTTTGCCAATTTCCTTAGCCATAAATAATCAAATGAACACCCCCTTGGTTGTCTTGCCCAACATTCAACTAGGAATAAGTATCCCAGTCATTTGTGGTTATTGTTTTTAACATTTATTACATAGAATTTTCACTAGGGCTATTAGACATATAATATTTGATCCAGGTGAATATTGGTGGCCACCTGCCTATTCCACCTAGATCTCTAGTCGGTTTCACCTGTTTCCTTGTTTATTGCAATATTTTTTTTTTAGCAATGTTTTAGGTCCTGAACTTCTAGAGTAGTTTTGACCCCTTAAACGACGTTTTTTTGAGGTCTAAAACAATTCTATTGCTACAAGCAGGAGCTTGCCGTAAATTCCGTAATACTTGGAGAGATATTTCCAATAGGGTATCACACGTGCCAAACATAGATAATATGACCAAGTTACTACCCCAGGAAGTTGGCTGCCCAAGTAACCCCAACAAGGCCACAAATTCTTGGTGTTCCATCTCCTGGGGTTAGGGTTTTGGTTGTTTAGGGTTTTCCCTTTTTGTTCAATGATAAATAGGCCCTTGAGCCTCATTGTAACATAGTTCAGAGGCATGTAGCCACCACATCTCTTCTCGGAGACAAGCTACAATCACTCGAGCTAGTTTCATTTCCATTATGTTTGTAAGTATATTTCAGTATTTGATATTAATGAAATGAAGTGTTATTTATATTGCATATTAGTATTTATGGTTATTTCTATAATTCATTGTGTTCCTGTTTAAGTTTGGATCAGTGGTATCAGAGCGGTCTGCTCTTTCTCTCTTTTTCTTTGCATCTCCCCACTAAGGTCGAGATATAAGGAGTTAGGGCTTGAACTGGTTGACCCTTTGTAAGGTCAGCCTCACAAATCCTGATGGCCTCCCATGGCGGAAGAGAAGAAAGATGAGGGGGCAGGAGATCCTTTCAAAATATTGCTTGAAGAATCCCTTGAGCGGCAGGGGAATGCGATTATGGGAAACTTTGCCCAGATCCTTTAGTGGTTAGCCAAGGGCAACGTATCTTCTTCCAGCAACTACTGTGGAAGCAACACACCCTTTAAGGTACAAGTTAAATTTGACATCCCCATATTTGAAGGTCAGATAGATGCAAATGACGTAGATAAATGGTTAAATTTGCTAGAAGGATATTTTTGTTCATGATTTTTCCAGTTGGGAAAAGACTACTTTGCACTTCTCAAAGCTACCTCCCACATGAAGGATTGGTGGGAAACCTATTGTGAGAAGAAATATGAAAGTACACCACTATTTTCGTCTGCAACCACTTGGAATTCATTCTGAGATGCCATCAAGGAGGAGTACTACCTTATTGGGATCTATGAGGATAAATACATAAAGTGGACCACACTGCAGCAGGTAAGGGACAAAGACGTGCCGAAGTTTACTAATGTTTTCCATACCCTTCGCATGAAGTTGGGTATCAAAGATTCTAAGCAACTTTTGGTACTCAAGTACTGCGATTGCCTACATAAATACATCTAGGATGAGATGGAGTTCTTGGACATCTCCTCGCTCGTCACAACGTACCGATACATTGTCAAGATTGAGCAGAAGTTTTAATAGAAGAAGAGAGACTTTGGATTTGCAATTCCGAAGCAAGGGAAAGGCACCCCCAAATTGTAAAGCAAAGGACAAAGCCAAGGCGAGGCAACCCAGGATAACCCACCGAAGCTACAAGCAAAGAACAACACCAAGAAGACAAAGAAGGAAACGAGAAAATGGTGCGAGTTCCATAAGATCTCCACTCACAACAAAAGTGAGTGTCAGGCCAAGTAGTCATTGGTGGCTGAGTTGAAGGCTTTTGAATCAAACGCATGTTCCGACTCTGAGTCAGAACCCGACAAGGGGAATGACAAAGGGAAGCAGATCATTGATGCGGAGGCCAATGTCATAGTGGCCACCACCAAGATCCAAAAGAATGAGCTCCAAGATCCAAAGGAGGAGGAACACCTCTTCCACTTACATATATGGGTGAAGGTTTTCTCCACTGTAGTTCATTTTCGACAGTGGGAGCCAAAATAACCTCATTTCAGCAAAGGTCATGAAGCAACTGAGCCTACCGACTACAACACACTCGCAGTCGTACACCATCGGGTAGCTTCACCAAGGATGAGATCTCCGCGTCATCCAACTATGCTGACTTCCCTATAACATCAAGCCCTTCATGGATGAGGTACTATGTGATTTTTCCCCTCTTGAAGTTTTTGATGTATTATTAGGATGACCATACTTGTGGAAGCGACATGCTGTATATGAGTCTAGACCTCGCTTTGTGATTATTACTTTGGGAAATAATTTGTACAAGATACCGAAGGTAGTCCTGCCTACTGCTATCTCTTTGATCACTGCTAAGAAATGCAGTAAGATAATTTCATAGACCAAGAAATTTTTTTTCCTTATGATTCGCCCTCTGGGCAAGAATAAGATTGTGGCCACGACTTCCAGACAGGGCTCCTCCACACAACAACAACAAATGGCAAGGTTGTGGGGGAGTACGGGTACTTTTCTCCTCACCTACGAGGGTGCCTTTGCACTGTCAGGTCAAGCACTCCATCGATCTGACCCCAGGCGCGTCGCTACCCAATGGATCGATCTATCGATGCTCTTTTCTGGCGAACGATGAGATCAAGAGGTAAATTCAAGAGTTGTTGCAGAAAGGACACATCACACCAAGCTCATCACCCTATGGGAGCCCGATTATATTGGTACAAAAGAAGGATGAGACCTGGAGACTCTTTATTGACTATTGGGCGTTGAACAAGATCACTGTATGGAACATATACCCAATCTCACAGATTGATGACCTTTTGGACTAGCTCAAAGGGGCCAAATATTTCAACAAGATTGATTTGAAGTCTTGTTATCACCAGGTGCTTATCGAACCCTCCAATGTATGGGACACTTCCTTAAAATCCAAGGAGGACCTTTTTGAATGTTAGGTCATGCCTTTCAGGTTGATGAATTCCCCTTCAACCTTCATTATATTAATGGAAAGCATCTTGCGACCTTTCACTAATGCATTCATGGTAGTTTATTTAAGTGACATCTTGATATTCATCTAGAGTTGGGAGGAGCACCTCCACCATATTTGATAGATCCTCCAAACCCTGCGACAACACAAGATGTGTGCCAATTTGGAGAAATGCACTTTTGGCACGACCCAATTTCAATATCAGGGATACATCATTGATGAGAAGGGGGTGCATGTGGACCCAACCAAGATACAAGTCATTCGGGATTGGCCATCCCTAACCACTTTAATAGAGTTTCGTAGCTTTCTGAGTCTTGCCAAATTCTATCACAAGTTCGTGTTGGGGTTCTCTCATATCACTTGGCCTTTAATTCAAGTCACCAAGGGTGGAGCGAAAGCAAATTTCTTCTAGTCCGAACCCCAACAGAAGGTGTTTGCTTAGTTGAAGCATCACCTATTCTCTACGACAATGCTCACATTTCCAAACCCGCAACAACCATTTGAGATTGAGACAAATGCCTCTGATTATGCTATTGGTGCAATTCTTACTCAGTAGGGGCATCTAATGGCTTACCATAGTGAGACACTTTCAAAAACAGTCTGAAAGTATCCCACCTATGAAAAGGAAATGTATTCCATTGTGCAGGTATTTCGTCAATGGAAGCATTACATTATGGGGAAGGAAATGGTCATCCACACAGACCACCAACCCCTAAAGTTTATACAAACATAAGGGAAGTTGCAGAACGATCGCCATGAGAAATGGTCCACATACCTGCAACAGTTCCATTTGAAAATTAAGTAAAAGAAGGGCAACACCAATAATGTCGCAGACTGCCTCAACCAACCACCAGTAATGGCGCTAATCACTGTGCTTGACTCCTATGGGAACAAGACTTTGGGGTGGCTGCATATTTACAAGAGAGATTCAAAATTTGGCAGCACATACCAGACACTCTTGGAAGGTAAGAAAGTTCTAAATTTTCACCTCCAGGATGCATTGTTATGCCACTCAGGACATATCTGTGTTCCTTCAAGTGAGCGTGCCAAGATGATTTGGGAGGCGCACTACAATCGAGTTGTTTGACATTTCAGAGTAGAGAAAATAGTGGCAGTATTGCAGAAGTATTTTTATTGGCCAAACCTTCATCAGGATGTTGGGAAGTACATTTGATCCTGCACTGCCCGTGCCATTGCCAAACAAACCATCGATAGGCAAGGCCTATATACTTCTTTGCCTACTCGTAATCAGCCTTGGGAATCCATCTCCATGGACTACATGTCAGGCCTTCCTTCTACTAAGCACGACAACGACTGTGTTTTCATGCTTGTTGACAAATTCTCTAAGATGGCCATTATGGCAGCCTGCAAGAAGAGTACCACAACAGAGGCCACTACTAATATCTTCTTTGAGCGAGTGTGGGTACACTTTGGGATCCCACAGTCCATTGTATCAAATCAGGATAGCAGATTTCTAAGTGAATTTTGGTCAAATCTCTGGTTGATGCTGAACACCAAACTTACTAAGTCCATGAATTTCCAGCCCCAAACTGATGGCCAAACAGAGGTCATCAACAGGATGATCGTGCACATTTTTCTCATGTACAATTTGAAGCATCCATGCACATGGGATGAAAACCTCCCCTATGTTCATCACAACTACAATAGAGCTCTCCATAGCTCAACTGGCCATATGCCCTTTTAGGTAAGGTTGGGATTTCAACCGTTTGATGTGGCCATACAATTTGCAGCCACTCAGGCAGATTCAACTCATGTCTAGTGTGAAGCTGACAGGGTTAACAACTTTATTGAGCACATTCAACACATCCTCCATTGGGTCCATGATATATTGGACAAAGCCAATGCTAAGTACAAGTAGCGCAACGACCAACATCGAGTGTCGCACAAGTTCCAGGTGGGCAACAGAGTTTGGCTACATTTGCAGAAGGAGCACCTCGCTAGACTCCACTACAAGCTTCAAACGCTCTAATATGGTCCATACACAATCACCAATTCTCTATGGGACAATGCCTTCGAGGTCAGCATTCCACCCTTCCTTGGTCTGCACTTAGTGTTCAATGTAAACCACCTCTAGCCATATTTTCCACCATTGCTGGACACATTCGACATTGCAGAACAACTCACACAAACAGAGTTAAACCCTGACTCCATGGAACATGCCACAACTTATAAGATCATGGACACACAGATCAAAGCAGGCCAACTCCTTCATCAAGGCAAGTGTTCACGAGGGACCAAATTCAACAGAATTTTCCTCACCTCATGGAGGCTTTGCACGCAATGGGGACCATTACTTCCTAAGGAGGGAGGACTGATCCAGGTGGATATTGGTGGCCACCCGCCTATTCCACCTAGATCTCTAGTTAGTTTCATCAGTTTCCTTATTTATTGCTGTATTTACTATTTTTTGTAGTTTTTTGGGTCTTGAACTTCCGAAGTAGTTTTGACCCCCTAAACAACATGTTTTTTGAGGTATGTAATGGGCCGAAAGCCATGGATATGGGTCTACTATAAATCCTGTAGTGCTCGGAGATATATTTACAACAAGGTATTGTACACTCCAAACAAAGATAATATGACCAAGTTACGGCCCCAGGAAGGTGGCTGCCCAACTAACCCCAACGGGGCCCACAAACTCTTGGTGTTCCATCTCCTGGGTTAGGGTTTTGGTTGTTTAGGGTTTTCCTTTGTTGTTCAATTTTAAATAGGCCCTTGAGCCTTATTGTAACACAACTATGAAGCATGTAGCCGCCACATCTCTTCTCAGAGATAAGCTACCATCACTTGAGCTAGTTTTATTTACATTCTATTTGTAAGCATATTTCAACATTTGATATTAATGAAATGAAGTGTTATTTCTACTGCGTCTCTGTATTTATGGTTATTTCTGTAATTCATTTCATTCCTCTTTAATTTTGGATCAATATTATATACCTCATCTTATAAGTATAATGTTCTCCAATTTGTGTAATTGCCAATCTCTCAAGGAATGGAAACATGTAACTTATTCTCACATAGAGTTTAACACATTGAAAACTAACTTGTCCTTCCAGGTCGTTCCTTATGTGCATATTTGATAATATGGTTATATAATTCTAGATATAGTGCTCACTACTACTTGTTTTGATGGTATTTTCTATGTGTAAATTATTATTGCTCGCATATATGATTTGAGCCTTAATCCTAATAAGTAGATAATTTTTTTCACAAACTTATTTTATAAAGAAAAATAAAAGACAAAGCAGTTGATCGAGAGGTTGCTTGTTAATAATTTATTACATCCCAAAATTTGATTAATTTATCTCACTAACCCCTAATCCTTCACTCGCCATTGAACAACTTACCCCCACCTTTAAATAATCCCTAACCCCTAAAACCTTGACCCATAACTATTCACTAATGCCTCCCCCCTGACCCATTAAAAGTGTTTAAATTTTTCAAGCTAACTATTACTAACTCACTAACCCCACAACCTCCTCTCCTCTACCACTAAAACTTAACCTTTAGCCCACTGACCTCATATCGAACCTAAATTTTTGTCTCCTAAAACTCAGTAACACTCATAACCCTTATTCCACTAACATCTAGTTAACCAAACATGACCACCCTTAATTCCTATCTCATTAATGCATACGTAGCCACTAATCCAATTTCCCTAACCATTACCAAATCATCTCTCTCTCTCTCTCTATATATATATATATCAAGGGAGATGATTTTTAACTATTATAGTGAGTGCTTATATATAAGCACTCACTATAATAGTAAAAAATCATCTCCCAGGATAGGGTGATAGGGAGGGCCATTTTTTTTTTTGAGGGGGGGGGGGGGGGTGCATGTCAACTGCTCACCAAGGACAACCATTGGTAGTTGTGGTATAATCAGTCACATTAATAGTCATTTGGTAAGCATGCTCGATATCATGTATGCATGTTATATAATGAGCTTAGGTATTCATCAACGTAGGTGGTGTTTAATGTCATAATGGTGGATTATCATATCTGTGGTTAACGATGAGAGTGGAGGTTTCGGTCATAATGTTTGGAGTCATTAAAATCTCAAGTTTTAATGCTAAATGCACATCAAATGAGTTTAGGGATGTTAGGCCTGAGCACACAAAGCTATAATGTATGTGTTGGAGGGAAATTCATGGAACAAGGTTCAATTTTTTTTTGGAGGTACACCCACTCATGGCCTTTGGCTCCAGCTTGCAGTGTTTATGGGAGATTAGTGGTAGGAATTTTCACATTTCTTATCTTTCTTCTTTCATGTTGGCTTCCTCCTATTATTTCTATATTAAGAAAATCCTATTACTACTTTTTTTGTTGCTTTTACCTTTTATTAGTTGACCTTCTTCATGGCCTAGTCCTTCAAGGAATTTTCCTCTCCTTTCCTTGGTCTTGAATGCTCCTAAAATTTGGCTTTTATTTGGCCCTTCTATTCACTCGTGGGTGCAAATCCTCCCTAAAGTTGTTCATTCGTTCAAGTTTCTTGAATCTCCTATTCCTCCCCTTCAAGTTACCACCTTTAATCCCGTCAAACTTTCACCTATAATATTATCTCTGCAACAATTTATAGTCTTAGATATTAATTTGTTGGCCATCATTCCTAGACAATGCACCTGATCTTGTCATGGACTGGCATATGGAGAACACTTGTGCCTAGCAACGGGCAAAATCCTCTGAAATTTTCTACAGAGCCAACATGCCATTGTAGATGCAAAAATAAATTGCCAATGCTGAGAGGGACATTGTAGGAGAGATAGGTTGTGTCTTAAATACAAAGATATCTAATGAAATTGCAGATTGGGTTTCATATGTTGGTCACAACAAAGGGAGGCTTAACCAATATATGTACACCATTGACATATATTAGTATCTCAAGAAGTTGTTGGCACAAGTTTTTGGTAGATCAAAATGTAGATTGGGATGAAATACTATTGATGCTCGATTACCTAACTCACAATGAAAGGAATGTGCAGTCAACTATAGTGTATCTAGCTTCATCTAGGTCTTCCACAAGATCTAGGTTTCTAACTAGGGAGCAATAAATAAATGATCACTCAAGAAATAATTAGACTCCCCCAAGATTGGGTTATAGCCTCTGTTCATTGGTCATTTACTCATTTTCATTTATGGTATTTTAGTTTTCAGTCTTAAGATCTTTTAGAAGGCCATAAGACTTAGGATAATAGTTTTTTGGTTTCAAACTTTCAAGGCATTCTCAAATTTTGTATGCTTCAACAACTCTAGTTTTTCCATTGGTCTGGTTTCTCTAGTAGTAGAACAAGGCAAGCTAGAGTACATATTTTTTATTGGATCTAAGTAACGAAATATTTTTCTTAAAAAAATAGTCAACAATCATCATTAATTATGGCAATCCTTTATCTATCCTAATCCATTGACAATACATTTGTATTATATAGATATTATTTTATTTGCATAGATGGATTAGGTTCCTTGGATAAAACTCAATGAGACCTTTATTTAAGCATTGCTTTGTTTTGAAAAATACTTAACAAGATAAAAATTACTGAGTCTACTAAAATTTGGAAAACACCTCAATTCTACTTTATACATGTGAAGTCCTGTGTGATGAGTGCATTACAACACATTTTGAATGAGGTCCTACTTTTAAATTTTAGTGTTAAAAACAACAATAAACTTTAATATAAAAAAACAACATTCACTTCAAAAATTTTGTATTCAGTTTAAATACAAATCAAAAGGAAAACCATCAAGTATATTAAATTAGTTTTAATGGTGTTTGTTTTTTTTGTTTCTTTTTGAGACACATTACAATAAAAATCATAATTGCTTTATCATTTATTAAGTGTAGTAGTAGGATAATTGGTACCTAATTAGGTTAGCAACTAATAGTTCACAAGTTCTAGTCATGATGCATTGCTATAATGCATACGAGATGTCTTATTGAAAAAAAGGGGAATAACTGTGATGCAACATAGTCCCTACCTCTACTGCTATTTTGCATAAAGTTTTTCGAAGAGTGGAAGCTATCTACGTTGGCATTAAAGGCTTTTATTGCTAATATTTTAGTAAGCAATTGATGTATATGATATTATTGGTGATATTCATATTTCCAAATATCTTTTTTGTATTTGTGCGAAGAGGTCTGTATTTAATCCAAATTGCTTGCTCCGCACAACGACGACGACAAAACTTCTTCTGTACACACTATATTTGGACATGTAACTCTATTATGCAGAGAGGTCCGCATTTCATCCATTAAAGGATTTTATTGCTAATATTTTAGTAATAAATTGACATATACAATATTATTGGTGATATTTGTATTTTTTGATTATATTTTTGTATTTGTGCGGAGAAGTCCCTATTTCATCTACGTTTGTGTTTCATCCCATGCTTGTTCTGCATAACAATGACTTCACAAATTCTTCCGTACATGATATATCTAGATACGTAACTCTATTGTGCGGAGAGGTACGCATTTCGTTCACATTTCTGTCTCATCTCTACTGCTATTTATTTCATCCACTACAGGCTTTTATTGCTAATATTGTTGTTATTTATGTAATTGTTTGTTCTGCATTGCTTGTTCCGAATACATTATATTGGGATATGCAACTCGATTATGTTGAGGGGTCTACATTTTGTGCACATTTTTGTCTCATCTATACTTCTATTTAATTGATTATTTTGCATAAATATTTTCCCATAGTGGAATCTATCTACATTAGCATTAAAGGCTTTATTGCTAATATTTTAGTAGGCAATTGACGTATACAATATTATTAGTGATATTCGTATTTCCAAATATCTTTTTCTATTTGTGCCGATTTGTTTGTATTTCATCCACATTGGTTGTTCCACAATGATTGCTCCGCACAACGACGACTTCAAAACTTCTTCGTATGTGTTATATATAGAAACATAACTCTATTGTGCGGAGAGGTTTGCATTTCATTCACTAAAGGCTTTAATTGCTAATATTTTACTAAACAATTGACATATATGATATTATTGGTGATATTCATATTTTTGAATACATTTTTGTATTTGTGTGGACAGGTTCATATTTCATCCACACTTATGTGTCATCCCATGCTTGTTTCGCACAACAACTGCACAACTTTTTCCGTACACACTATATATGGATACATAATTGTATCATGCAGAGAGATCCACATTTATTGCTTGGTCCACACAACGACGTCTCCAACAATAATATTTTAATTGTAATTTTTTCTTATCTTCTTATTTCCAAATATCTTTTCATATTTATATGAAGAATTATGTATTTCATTGACATTCTAGCCTCAACCCATGCTTGTTCCACACCGCTTGCATGGGATTGCTTGCATTTTAAGTTTCTTTGTGGTTTTTTTATTTAGCATGTGTTCTCTTATTTTATTATGGAATTTCATTTTTTTAGATCTTGGGGGCCTCCCCCAAGGATCTGGATCAATGGTATCAGATTCAGGTTATGACTCCATGGGAATAAGGGTTTGAAGCATATTTCATTTTCAAATTTTTGTAGCAATATTCAACAAAATTCATGCAAGTGATATGACCTCCATAGAGCATTCTAGAAGGTGAAAATTAACTCATTTGAAATTATTTTCTGTTAACTCAAATGGGTTTTTTATGGAATTTTATTTCATTTCCCGGTTTGAGAGATATGAGAAATTGAAGTTACACATGTCTGGAATGTTGCACGACCGCGCGTACCATGAGTTTCTGGAATTATTTTCTCACTCCAAAAGTCCAAGGTTCAAGTGTCTTGCACCAATGGAAATATCCTTTCAATATCTCAAATCAGTCTTTGACAAAATTTGATTTCATCACATATAACACAATTTATGAACAAATTTATAGCAAGAGGTCTATAATGTGAAAGAAGCCTTTACAACATCTCATTGGATAGGAGAATCTATCGGAGAATCCACCATGATTTTACCAAGAAGAATGACAAGCATTACGATTATGGGTCACCCACAAACCCAAGATTATGGGTCAACCATGCAAAACTCTTGTAATCAAAGTCCATTTGCTAGGCCGCACACTACTCGTATCACAATTGGTCATAAGAATTACATGGTATCTCTATCCTTGGATCTTCATTTTTCATGGTTATGGGTCATCCACAAATCGACGCTTCAACAAATTCCATTTGTTAGGCTGCACATTGTTAATATCACAATTGGTCACAAGAATTACAGGGTATCTCTATCCTCAGATCTTCATTCATTATGATTATGGGTTAACCACACAAAACATTCTCTTCAGTGGCTCTTTATTCAACAAAGGCTTCTCAGGAGGGAACTTCACACAATGGGGACCATTACTTCTTAAGGGTGGAGGAATGATCTGAATGGAAAGTGACATCCACCCATGGTATTTATCCACCCATGGTATTGTAAGTGGCATCTACCCATGGTATTCATCCACCCATGGTATTTATCGACCCATGGTATTCATCCACCCATGGAATTTACCATTGGTATGTAAGTGGCATCTACCCATGGTATTCATTCACCCATGGTATTGTAATTAAAAAAGATTATAAGTAACAAGTCACATTTTGTAGGATAGATTGTCCACCACAATGTAGCTTTTATAATTATTCTCTGTTTCAAATAATAATTAAAAGTTTCTTTGTGGTTTTGTTCATTTACTGTGTGTTCTCCTCTTTTCTTTTGGCATTTCAATTTTTTAGGCCTTGCCCCTCCCCAGGATCCGAATCACATGCTTCCTCCAAAGGCACTGTGAGCTAGATTCCACCAACACGAGTAGGTACGATACATCCTATCCTTTTATTTAGATAGGATAAAATGTCGGTGCTCTTACTGTAAGTATTGAGACTGTTTTACGGTGGCCCTGATTATGCTTATAAATTCATTCAATTCATTGCTTCTTCCAAATGCATAGTTTATTATTATTATAACAAAATAATATCGTTAAAGGTTATAGTTAATATAATTAATATGTATTAATGGATAATCATTACAAGCATTAGGATCTTACATCCATTTATGCATTTCCTTGTAATTATATAATAACATTATAAAAATTAATCATTGCATGAAGATTGATGTGCAAAGGCCGACACAATGGGTTGTGCACAATGAACTTTCGCACAATGACAATGCAAATGCCGAGGAATATGTTGTGTAAGTACCACTTATTGGCAGTGAGCTCGACAATATCAAGTTGAAACCAAGTTCCTAAAATAATGTTATTGGTATTGAATAATGCATATTTGTTGTTCACAATATTTTAGTTATAAATTATGCAAATTTTTGTATTTCTGAATATCACTACTCAATTAAGCGAAGGTTGGATCGTTCCGGAATGCAAAGAACTTATAACAAAATCAATGGTCAGAACATTGAGCAGAATCTTTCTTTATGGTTATTTGTAATGAGAAATTTGTCATGCTTTCATTATGTGGATCTGTGTATCTTTGGACCTCACATTGAAGGCATTTATATTTGTTGTTCACAATAACATTGAGACAAGTGGTGGAATTATATGATATTATTGTGAATATTATAATTATAAATAATGCTTTTTATTCGTAATATTTTAGCATTAAATATTACATATTTGATTTTGCAATATTTTAATTATAAGTAATGTGTATCTTCGTATTGTCAAATATCAACAATCAATTGAGCAAAGGTTGTGTGCAGTTCGAAGAAAATTGAATCATTGAACACAAGATTTATTTATGGTTATGTGGTGGTCTATTGCACAGAGGAAGCTTTCAAGCTTTGATTCCGTGAACGCTCACATTTCACATTAAAGGATTTTGTAGATTTTTTTTTTTTTTGGTTTATTTTTGTTTTTTTGTTTTGTTTTGTTTGTTTTGTATTTTTGTTTTTGTTTGTTTTTGTTTTGTTTGTTTTGTTTTTGTTTTGTTTTTGTTTTTTTTTTTTTTTTTTTATTTTTTTTTTTTTTATTTTTTATTTTTTTTTGGGAACTGTTGCATAAGTGCTAAGTTTAGATGCAAAAAAGTTCAAAGCTAACGTGTAGTATCGGTTTTCATTTATCAAAATTTGATATCACATATTATAATCATTATTTGTGTAGTCTAACATTAGTGTTTATAACATATTTTATTACACTATTACTATATATTTTGCCTGGGTAGTTGGAAGCGGCAGTGAGACATAAATGAGAGACTATAGTTGGAATTCCATGTCCAACTATATAATTTACTTATTTCATTGAACAAAGCTCACTTAATATTTGCATAATGCAAGAAAGACAAAAAGGCATTCAAGTGGCGAATTGACATTTGGGTTCTGAAATTACTTTTGCAAAGTAAAAGCTGGTTGGTAGCATGGAAAGTCCACATCGTAAATCTGCTGGATACACATTAGTTCGGTGAATAATTATGGAAAAGACTTTTATTTATTGGAAAAAGAGCTTTAGTTAATGAAAATAGACTGCGATTTACAATTTTAATAAAATAATATGTCGACACTGATTTCTAAAGCCTGTAAGGTGAATTAATCATGAAACGTAATTATGTAAATTGCAATATGTCAAATTGGAATTTAAGTAAAACATATATGATTTAAAGTAACAAATTTTACAACATTATTTTATAATTAAAGATCAGGAAAATCAATACTATCCACATTGATAACGATTACTAGTTAATGGATATCATTGAAATCAGTAGTAATTAAATATCATTTCATAACTTAAATGTCACTTCATGATTTAGATGACTTATTTCCTCTTACGCATTATATATATGCTTGTTGCCTATGAAACAATTTGTCAATGTTCATTTTGCTATGAAACTGTTAAGTGTTTTAAGGTATTTCTTTGTAATTTGTCTATTGTTTTTTGCACTTGTTACTAACATCGAAGAAATGGCTCAAAGAAACAATGGCAGGAGCTCAAAGGAATATGTACATGCAGGAAGAGAATATATTTTAATGTTCATACAAGACATATTAATGCTTAGAAAATATATTTTAATGTTAATTCATAAAATACTAGAACTTCAACAAATACTTAGGCATCTCAAAGATGAACTAGATACCGTAAGAACGTTATCAGAATAGCTATTGCAAATCATGAACATATGAATTAGTTCTCGATTCTGATAGCATAATCAATACAATCGTTAATTCCCAGAAAAGATGGTTAATTAATAGAGAAAGCACTATCATTTTTTTGCTATTTACTGAATATATTTTGAAATTCAATATATGCTAAAGACTATGTATTGTAATATTACTGACAAAGTTAACGAAAATAAACTTATCAGACTATTTTGGATTACAAATCTATATATAAATGCAATATGTTTTATATGTTATATCAGTTTAGAAAATCGTTTGAGATTTGTATGACAAGTTATTTGGAAATTGTTTTAAATATTGTATGGAATAACCGTTTAAATAGGAAAAAAATAATAAATTTGTAAACAAAGAAGGCCATTATTATAAAGTAATGTCACCAAAAATTGCATCATAATGAACTTATATGCCTGAGTAGTTATAGAACTTGCAAATTTGATAAATCAAGAAAATAATACAAAAAACGATAATGAGGGGCAAAAAAATAAAAAATGACATAACATAATACAAAACATAGAGCTGGAACAAAAAAAATAGTTCATTGGATTACGTTTATGTACAATTTCATAGTAACATTTGCATTGGTAAAAAAAATCATCTTGTTGTTGCGATGAGTAGATTGCTAATGTTGTTTGCATGGGTATAGTATATTGATTGATAATGCAAAATCAAATCGTAAATGCCCAATAAAATGAAATAACTATTAGGATTCCTGGCAATGCAACGAGCGAACATTGTGTCATTATTGAATTGCTTAACAACTTAAACAAAGAAACCTGTTAGTGTATAACATTTTGATGATCTATCGTAAATGTGCCATGTCATTCGAAGTTGCTCAATATTTCAATAACATTAGTTTTGTCTACACAATATTTGTCGTAGGAAATTTATTGTAGTGTAGGTAATACTTTTTCCAGTTCGACGCCTCTCAAAATTCACTGTTTTTCAGTCATATCAGTTGCATGTATGATACAATTTAGATGATGAAAATAAAGAAAGCCAGAGTGCTGCTTGCAGGAAGTGCAATAAAGCATAGTATTTTTTTATAGTTGTCGTAGTTGCGATTGGAATACTGTAATTTTCACATACGATTTCAAATGACATCGTATATAAGCTAACTACTTTCAGATATCCTTGAAAATGCTGTAAAATTAATATAAAAAACATATATTTAGTAACACAAAATCAAATATCTTTCTTATTTTTTGTTCTTTATCCATGTATATTTAAACAATATGATATAGATTACGGTGCATATTCCTCTTGGCAAGGAAAGAAACTTTATTAGATTGTCAGCTTTCTTTCCTGTGTTCAGTGCAAAAATGAACGTTGACTATGAAGTATGAAAATATTTGTTTTTTCCACTATATTTTTTAGAAAAATAAACGGAAAAACGTTTTGTTGAAAATCTCTTTGAATTGTAACATTTGCCAAAATGTGTTTATCATTTACTTGAACCTGTTACATATGCAACATTTGTAAAACAATACATGAAAACCTTCCAATAGATAATGAATAATTTTTATTGAAATATACAGATCTACGTATATGTAACTTGTTTTGTTAGTTCAATGAACTTCGTAACAATAAAAATTTTAAATAGAACAAAGATTACTATATCCATGTACTGTTCTCTTGTGTCGTCTTTGATTTCTAGAACATATTGCATTGCTGTTTGTGTTTCCGAAATTGCAATAGCTGCGATTGTGCCTACTAGAAAGGCATTGTCATTGAGTGATAGATTCGTAATTGTCTTGTTTGGAAAAAATCAATACTCTCCACAAACAAGACAAATGTTTTCTACGTTGCTAAAACTATTTAGACAAATATTTTTCTCACAATCACCATTATCGTATTTATTCCTTGGAATAATTTCAAAATCTTTAATCGAAACACTGACATTTGCAATAAGCTTTGACTCATGTTGTTTGATTAACGATGTTGGCACAAACGATGTTATTGTCATTTTTGCTTTCTTATCTGTTAAGTTTGCACAAAATATTGCTTTTGACTTATTTGTTTTGTCAAAAAATGTTCTATATGTGACCACGACAACGCCACAAATTTTTTCCCCAGTTCTATTGTTACTAATATCTTTGATCAATAATGGCATCGAATCGACGTCCTTTTGCATAATTATGACCATTGAATTGACACACACACACACACACACCACACACACACACACACACACATATATATATATATCTAATATATAATCTATATCTATATCTATATCTATATATATATATTGTTTTTTGTTTTTTTATAAGAAGAAATAAAGTAAAGAATAGAAAAACAAAGACGAGTAGAAAAAAAGAGGAAAAAAGGAAAAAATTGATAGAAAGTTAATTGATTTTGCACATAAGTACTTATTTGTGTTTATTTCCTTGATAGTTTCTGTTGATTATCTATTGTTTATTGCAATATCCGTTTCTGTGATACTGCTCATTACTATGTCCACACTGCTGTCCATGTCTACTGTGAAATCATTCGAATTCAATAACTTTTGCTTGTTCACAAATATCACATTGAAATCACTACTTAAAAGAATGTTATAATTAAAATTAAGTAACAATTGTGTAATGAAAATGGAATAACATAAATCAGACTCATTAGTAATGTATAAAAATACTAGATAGATTTTAGTTTTAGCAAATATGATAGTCTTATAGAAATGTTCAAAGTACTTTTTTCCTTGTAATTGTTGTCTTGAATTCGAATGTCTAACTATCATATGTTTCTTGGAATTTAAAAAAAATTGCTTTTAGTTATAGTACATTAAAAAATATGGCCCAATAGAAATGGTAGCACAAAAAAAAAACAATAATAACAACAACAACAATTGCACTTTGTAATGCAATTATAATCAAACTACAATAAATAAAACAGAAACATGCCTCTTAGAAGAATTATGATTGTCATTGACGGTATTTGTTATGCTTGTATTCATTTTTGTTGCTATGCCGATATGAGTTAGATAAAATACACAAAAATAAGAAAAATAAGAGTTTCTAATTCCATACCACGAAAGTACTTCAAAAATAAGAACTATATGACAGCGTATTTTTTCCAAACGTTTTTTAGTAATATCACATCATATAGTATTTAAACTTTGTACATCATTACTAGAGAATTGTATCACATATTGTATAAATGTTATCAGTACTTGCATATAGAACTAATAGTGCAATTTTTTGCTGTCACTAATGCCACATGTTTTGCAGTTTCATTCTAAATGATAGTCGCTCATGGTCTGCAATTCCGAGAATAATATCGTACAACCCATATGAGAATTTTATTTGTAACCATCGCTTCTGAAAACTAGTTTTACATGCATTTGTAATGTGTATGCTAAAAAGATTGCATGATGAACAACTATCGAATGCTTCTACGTACATCACAATCAAAATTAGTAAGTAGTATTGTGACACTACCATATGAATATTAAACATATGTATTAGACACTTAAGATAGTTGGACTAGTAGATGGCATAAATTCAAATAATAATAATAATAGAAAAAAGTAATGTTGAACTATGAATATTTAAGTTTAATGCCTTTCCTTTAAAAAATAAAGAAAAGAATCAATGCCACATGTTCTTAGATGAATTTACATAACACCACGTGTTCCTAGGTGAATTTATGTAGTAGTAGTAGTAGTTGTTGTTTTTATTGTTTTTTTTTTGGCGTTAAAAAAACATACGAGTTTAGAATAGCTTCTATAGCTCAATTGTGAAGAGTTTCAATGCTTTTTCAAAGTTTTGAACATTAAATGATTATATGTAAAAGTAAATCATTAGTGATTTTCCTTTACGATTAATGCAAGCATGTATTCAACGAATCAACGTACACACCTCATCTTCCGCATACTCAAAACTCCAAACAATTAAAAATAATAATAATAATAATAGGTTAACTTTAATTGGTTTAATTTCCTGAAAACATTGCGTTTCTAATTTCATCACTGCCAAATAAAATTACGAATATAAAATCTCATGACAGTAAAAGCTGTGCACGATAAAGTGTTCAACACATATGTTGTTTTCTTGTACATAACTCATTTTCCAATTTTTTTTATCATCAATAGAAAACACAAATGATTATAATATAACACAAATAAATTTGTGCCACATTTCACAACAAATCTCTTGCATAAACCCACATTAAAAAGCCTGCTCCTTTTGGTAGGTTGTGTTATTAAGTGGCTATTAATTGATAAATACATTGACATTAAAGGTTTTTATTGCTAATATTTTAGTAACGGATTGACATATATGATATTATTGATGATATTTTAAATTTAAATAATGGTCATCTTCATATTTTCGAATACCTTTTCGTATTTCTGAATATGTTTCAAATTAGGCATATGCGTGGAAGTGTGGAATACCTCGTTAATAGGAATAACACACTGTCAAAGAAATCACAAAACCACTCATTCTTTTGCACATAGCTCATTTTCTATAATGCTATTTAAATGATTCCTTTTGCATAAAGCTTTTCAAAAAGTAAAATCTATCTTCGTACTCAACAATGCCTTTGAGTCAGTTGCATCATCGATTGATAAATACATTGGCATTAAAGGCTTTTATTGCTAATATTTCAGTAAATGATTGACGTATACAATATTATTGGCGATATTTTAAGTTTAAATAATACTTATCTTCATATTTTTGAATATGTTTCAAAATAGGCATATGTGCACAAGTGTGGAAGAACTCTGTTGTGTGGAGGAATGTTTAAATGTGCGGATCGCCCCACTTAGCCCAAAAGGCTTATATTGCTAATAGTTTAGTATTAAATAATGCATATTTTCTCAATAACGTTGTCTATGCTTAGAATATTGATAATATTTTACTTGAAAATAATGCATACTATTGCTATTTAATTGATTATATATTTTAGAATAAAAAAATAATATTTTATGCTTATATTATTAATAATATTTTAGTTATAAATAATGTATATGTTCATATTTCTGATTAAGTTTCAAATTAGACATTTGTGTGGAAGTGCATAAGAAGTCCATTGTACAGAGAAATCTTTCAATGTGTGGTTCACCGCACTTGGCACTAAAGGCTTTTATTGCTAATAATTTAATATTAAACAATGCATATTTGTTGTTCGCAATAGCACCAAAGCAAACACTAGACTTATATGATATTGTTGCTAATATTTTAGTGACATCCATATTTCGTTCATATTTCTTTCACACAGGCTATATCTAGACACGCTTGCTCAACTACTTTCACGCACATAGTTTGTACTCCGCACAGTAAAATCTCCACACAACATTCATACAATATATAATATATGATTTGGAATTTTGTAAAAGTATCTCCGCACAATGACATTAAAGGATTTTATTGCTAGAATTTTAGTAAACGATATTTTGTTCGAAGGAAGCGTTTAATGTGCAAATCACCCCACTTAGCACAAAATGTTATATTTCTAATATTTTAGTATTAAATAACACATATTTTCTCAATAATTTGTCAATGCTTAGATTATTGATAATATTGTACTTGAAAATAATGCATACTCTTACTATTCAATTGATTATATATTTTAGTATTAAAATTACATACTTTATGTTTAAATTGTTAATAATATTTTAGTTGTAAAGAATGTATATGTTTGTATTTATAAATATGTTTAAAATTAGGAATTTGTGTGGAAGTGCAGAGGAAGTCCATTGTGTGGAGAAAACTTTCAATGTGTGGTTTACCACACTTGACACCAAAGGCTTTTATTGTTAAAATTTTAGTATTAAACAATGCATATTTGTTGTTCACAATAGCACCAAAGTAAACACTATAATAATACTATATTTTCCTAATATTTTAGTGGAATCTGTATTTCGTCCACTTTTATTCCACACACACTATATATGAACACACTTTCTCAACTTATTTCCCGCACATAGCTTGTACTATGCACGGTAAAAGCTCCGCACAATGAAACATAATCACATTTGTCATTCTCTCACTCATGCCCCCTCCATAAAAATTTATATAATATACAATATGGGAATTGAAAAATTATCTTTTCATAATGAAATATTAAGCAAAGATTTGTTCGGGAAATTAAGAAACATATTCCATCTTCTCTACAGTCAAAGCTTTGCACAACGAAACATAATAATAATACCATATTAACAATAATATACGAAAAAGATTGTTATCACTTCACAATGTTATTCGACTTTGCATTATTTCAAAGCATTAAAATATTAAACATACAATCATGATTTTGAAAGCATTGAAATATTAAAATTAATGTGTATTCTCAAAACTAATACAAAATATAAAGCTTTGAAGCTTTGGTTATGATTTTTAAAGCATTAAAATATTAATCTAAATTACTACTAGTTGAGTTAACCGAAAAAATGAGAAGGTATATTCAAATTCGAAACTGCAACACATTTAATGTTCATTGTTATTAATAATCTAATGTTCACATTTGTTTTCTAATAGTCTAATGTCAATACGATTCCTGTGGGTTTACATATCTTCACATATGGCTTTAATGCGAAAATGTAGAGTGTTAAATTATGCAATAAAACAACCTTTGAGCATAAGTACAAATGTCACTAAACACCTTTTGCAGACTGACTATGGTTTCCGCACTTCAAAGAAATCAATTTCGTTTGCACAAAAAAACTTTGCTAATTAGCTGATTAAAGTTTGTGCTCTTCGTAGAGTTGAAGTCTTGTTTATAATTATCTTTGTGTAAATAGGCATATACACAAAACTGCCTCTAATACTATTTAATTGATTTTTTTTGCATAGTTTTTTTTTTGGTAATGACGTATTCATTTTCCAATAATAAAATAAAATAAATAGTTTCGCTAATGAGCTAAGTTCCACATAATAGGTTATAAACTCTGCATAACGAGTTAAGTTCCGCACAATAGGCTATAATCTCCACATAATGAGCTAAGTTCCACACAATATAATAAGTTTCTTGCACAAAAGTTATTAGTTGTTTTCTCGATAATTATGTATTCGCTTTCAAATAATAAAATCAAATAAAAACAATTGATTAGTGTTTTCTCGGTAATGATGTATTCATTTTCCAATAATAAAATAATATAAATAGCTCCACACAATGAGCCAAGTTCCACACAATAGCCTATAAGCTATGCACAATGAGCTAAGTTCCACACAATAGGCTATAAGCTCCGCACAATGAGCTAAGTTCTGCATAATAGGTTGTAATCTTTGCACAATGAACTAAGTTCCACACAATAGGCTAAGTTTCTCACACAAAGTTATTAGTTGTTTTCTTGGTAATGATGTATTCATTTTCCAATAATAAAATAAAATAAAAATAATATTAATAAAATAATATTATAGCCTATTGTGTGGAACTTAGCTCATTATGCGACACAAAACAATGTTTGCAAAGAGCTCTACCCCTACTCCAGACAAATTTAAAAATATCATGACAGTTAACATTATTTATGTTTAATAGAAAAACAAACTATTCTCGTGTTTCATGTTATTAGAATATATGTATCAATAGCATAATACAGATGCTCAAATCAGAGGTCCGTAATATTAAGCAATACAATCACAACAATAATAACAATATCGAGTTTCAAATTTCAATCATCATAGCTATAGTTGAAATAAATAAATAAAATACAAAAGAAGATCATATGCTAAGCATTAAGAACTCTGATACTTAGTGCGAATTTCTTGTATTAGTAATTAAAATGCTCAATGACTTAGTTCATTAGCTCATTCACTCCACTATTCTAGAATTTTCTCTTTAAGTACTTGCTTCTACATCTGCTAAAAGTAAATATGTGAACTGAAATATGCAAAAGGAGAGCTGCAAAAGAAAGCAAGCAACTGCATTCAACAAGTAGACTATGTGGCATTAGTAAAATTAACAAATCACAATGATTGAATACTAGTAAACAAAAAACAAATAATAAAATATTTAAGGACACTTACAATTTGTGAAAGCATATAGGCTAATTGTTTGATTCTGTTGTAGTAGCTACAACCACCTTCCAAAGTTTTTCCTTAGCTTCATTTTGGAGCCTCCCTACCAACCATCCTTAGCAGCATGTCTTTCAATGTCAAGTACATATGCTTCAATTGGGTTTCAAAGGATTTCTAGCCTGTGCACGTCTACTTTCTCATTTCCTATCATAGGCTGCCATTCCAGACTCAGGCAAATTTCTGGCTGAGATGTTCACTCAGAAAATTGTGCAATTTTGGAGGGGAACCAACCTTCACTCCAGAAATTGCATAATCCTGCTAAGCTTCCCGTTGGGCTCCTGAATTGTGTAATCCATCCAGGCAACCCTCCCTCAGAAAACTGCACAATCTAGCCAGTCACTAGGCTTCAGCCCAGAAATTGCGTAATTCTGGGAGGCAGTGACCTGCTGGCCTTAGAAATTACACAATGCTTGAGGGACAACCAACCCTGCTCAGCCCAGAAACTTCACAATCCCCTTTCCTAGGTTTGCAGATTGTTGCATGTGCTTTCGGATTGACCAATTCCCTCTGAGACTGAGCAATGTTTATTTGCATGCATGGGTTGCTTTTTCCCAAAATAGCAAAAACAACATGCAAAAAGCATCCCTAAATTTTAGGGATCTATTTTTAATAGCTAGAGGTTACATGCAAAGATTGTTTTAGAAAATTCCCTCCAAGTGTCACTTTTTCATAGATTTGTGGCATGCGCGTCATAAGCCTCAAACTTATTTATTCGACATTGTAGAGCTCATTCCTTACATTAACCGTGGAGCTCTGACATCCCATATTGCATCTAGGAGTCTTCAGCACATTCAACTCAAATTTTTCTAGGTAAGTCTGCTTTTCATGTCATTTGTTGCTTTTTTGTCGCTTTACATATTTCAATTTGTACGGATGTTTTTTTCTTGGTTTTATTGAACGCCTGCTATCGTTTTAATGTATATTAGCTTGTAGAAGCATTGTTTCATTTTTTGTTTGCATCTCAATGTTGTCGCATGCATGACATTATTTTTGCACTAACGGTTTCCATTGCGGCAACTAGTTTCACACACATGCATGTTTTCCCATTTTCTAAATCTTGCATTTACTGTTTTCATGCATGATCATTCACTCTTTCTTACATTTAGTCTTGCCATGCATTCAAACCTCTTCATGTTTTCAGTCGCCCGTCAGCGGGTCTGGGCTGCCTTGGCCCGAACCTTGCCTCACTCGGACATAAATGCGAGTTTCTGGAAGTGAAGGCTCTACCTCCCCTCTAGAAATTGCGCAAACCTGGTGAGAACTGACCTCCAAGATTGCATTGAGAAATTCTGGGAAGTAGTGCCCTGCTGACCTAGAAAATTACGCGATGCAATCTCTAGGCATGCATGACCTTGCTGACTGAAATTGTGCATTGCACAGTTTTAGCCCTTAGCAGGTAGACTGGACTGTGCATTGTACAGTTCTAGTAGTAAGTCAACCTCTTGATAGCCTAGACTGTGCCTTGCGCAGTTTTGGAAGTCAGTTTCCCAGCCTCCCAGTGAAAATTGTGCAATCTTTATTGCCAATCACCCAGGTATGTTGCATGTCAGTCCTCAAATTTGTTTGGGTTTTTAACTAACATATTTCTTTCCATGAGTGTCACTATGTCTCCAAGTATAGCTGGTGTTCATCCATCCCTCAACAGTATAGTTACAATGGCCTCCAAGAGAGCAGGGTCAAAGGACACCTTTGGAAGTGAAACTGGAGATTCAGTTGAAAAAGTGTTTATGGGCTTGCCTGTTTATGAGACACCAAGCTGGTCATCGACAAAGACAAAAATTTGAAATGGTAGGACATCAATGATACATTCTCAGGCACATTTGAGGAATATTTAGAAGACCGCAGGGTCTATGTCAACATCCACAAGTCTGGCTTGTACCAGATTGCATGCATGTATCCTGTGTTTCCATGCGTGGACATGATACATTGGATTGTATCGCACACTAATCTTGAGACGGTGATGTTGAGAAGTGTTAGCGGGATAGAGCTTGCTACCTTTAGGGTGAAGGACTATAAGGAGATGTATTACTTTCCACAAACGATGATCACAATGGAGAAACCCTTCAGCACATGCAACAACGCAAACTCCAAAGATATCTTAAGGAGTACGGTGAAAGAGCCAGCCAAGTTTAAGACAACACCCAGCTTGGTTTACAAGACAAAGATACTGTGGAGGCAATATCAGTATTTGGTCATATTTGCATGCCACTTATATGGCTAAGAGAGCACCGAGACCTTCCCGTAGAGCTGGGTGATTGCGTTGGACCAATTGGCCAATGAAGGAAGGCCATACAACTGGTCTGACATGTTGGCTCTCAGGTTGAAGGAACAAGTAAAAAGGAGCCCAACATTTTCCAAAAGGTCAACAAGCACAAATATACATTTCCGCATACATACTGGATGCAATCTTTGCCCGTCAATAGTTCCTAGGCTTGAAGTGGGCATGGACACCTTCGAAAACTGCTATGCACATTGACTGCAACTTGTTCTCCAAATGCAGCTTCCGTGGAGTCATCACACAGTTGCCAGACCACTTTGTCACCCCGGTGTACAAAATGATATTTTAGTAGGATCCACCTTACCTATCGTAGGCAGCGATGGAGGCATTGACCGATATGGCAGATTGGTATGCCTCACCCCTTGACACATTCATATGCGTGTACATCACGGAGAAGCCTCCACATGTTTTACCAAAGTTTTCCGTGGACAAGCTCATCATGCAAGAAGTGGTGTATCACATATCGACAGGGTTGTCAACTAGACAACACAAGAAGAAGGAACCTTGGTCCTGTCTTCCTTTGCGGATCGAGTTATACAAGATAAAAAATCTTAAGCATGCTGATGCCTAGATGGAGGAGTTCAAAAGATTTACTTTCGGCACCAAAAGTTTCAATCTGTACGACCTGCATTACTTTGTAAAGGACCCCTGTGTGAGAGTGAAATTCCCATGGATCCATGGGGTGTGTCATTGGGCTGAGGAAGAACCATGAAGATATTGTCACAACTTCTCCAGGCTTAATGAACTGGTTGGCATAGCTGTGGAATGGTTTGCGAAATATGACGAAGAAACATCTAGGAGAGCACCATCATCAATTGCAATAGAAGGTAACAAACCTACACATGACAAAGGAAAGGGAAAGGTTGATGAAAGCATAGAGGCAGAACAAAGCCGCAAGTTCAAAGCAGATCCACTCATGATGAAAGAAGCTTTGGAGATTGAGGCTAAGAGGCAACAACATGATAAGAGGAACACGCAAAGGAAAAGAGATAGAAGGAGGATGGAGGAAGCATAAAAGGAGTTGCAAGAGTTGAAGCAACAACTCCGGGAAGAGCAGGAGCTATGCAAAAGAGAGAAGGAAGCGCAACAGGGATAAACACAGTAGGAGGCACAACATGCATAGATTGCAGAAAATGTACCCATACAGGTCATAGACTTATTCGAGAAGCTGGCACAAAGAATACAAGGTGAGCAGTCACAGGAGCATGACTTAGCTCAAGAGATTGAACAGATGCTAGAGATGATGGATATGGATGTGGTGCAGCCAGAGTTAGATTAGGATACAGACGTCATGCCTCATAACTAAGAGGTCACCCCACCGACTTCACCAGATCTGGAAGCAGAGCAACTCCCAAGTGATCAAGGAGACACAAAGATATTTGAAGACAACCTAGAAGCAGAGATGCACAACATATATTTTGACGAGTCGCATATATTTTGACGAGTCGCAACACAGAGTTATGCAATCGCGCCAAGTGCCTACTCCAGATATCCACACATCTCCTACGCAGTTTGTAGAATGAGTGATCGTATCTGATGTGCGTAAGAATCCAGCAACATTGGCCGATGATACCGGAGCATATGCTGAAGTCACCAGCTCGAGTGTTCGATTCTTGATAGTAGAGAACGAGAGAATGGCTAAGGAGTTACAAGTGGCCAAGAAGGGAGGAGAACAACTCACATCATCCACCAGAGAAGAGTTGAAGAGAGCAATACTGGATGAAGTATAGTCCCTTGAGACAACCATGTGGATGTTGTATTCTAGATTCGATACCATGCATAAGGCAGATGTTCATCTCAACGGTTGGCAGAAATGCTGTGTTAGGAGAGCACGCATCTTGTCAAATATGTATACTTCTGTCGATCACATGCAGACATGGACAATGAGATACAAAGGAGCCCAATTAAATTTGCTAAAGATGATGAAGCCCAAGGTAGTAGTGTTGAAGGCATGCATCCGAAGTTAGATATGGAACTATGAGGAACTCCCGCAGCTCATCACCAGTTTTCAAGCTTCGCATGCATGGGTGTTCAAAAGCTTGGATGTCATTGTGCGTGCGCATGCGATCCCATCTATTGGCACACTCATGGAAGCGAAGTCAAAGAACCAAGTCTAAACAAAGTTGGACATGTACTTCGATGAGTTTATGAGTGTATCCACCAACACAAACATGGAAATCAATGCAGACACTATGCATAAGTATGTTACTGGCCTAGCTGCACTCAAGACCATGATGTGCATGTTAGTAGACATGTTTGACATAGGTACCAGATCAGTGTACCCAGATGCAACGGATGCAAGAGTTCGCTTTCAGTAAGATGTCACCATTGACCACACGGACACCATCATGGACCACCACTCTTGGCATCAGTTCGCTACCATCGATCACGGTGAGGATGTCAAAGAGTTGATCTTCCCACAGTTGTCCAAGTCATAGTAGTGTCTTGCATGGATTTCTCAAGCCTATTTTGTCTCGCATGGGTACATGCACAGATTGTAATGTAACATCTTGTAAAAGTGAAAGACCAAGTGTCGATGGTTGAATGTAAGTCATGTAGTAGTTGAAGACTCATGAGGGTAGGTGAAGAGTCACAAAGGGGAATGTCAAGGGTCACCCCACCATTTTCTATTTATAGAACCTCATAAATCATTGTACAAGCTTTTGGTGGCCAAGCTTCCAATAGGAGTATCTTAGAGAAAGATTTGAGTGTATTGTAATGAGCCTTGGCTTCTCCACAGTGTAGAGGTAGTACATCTCTTTAGAGGAGTAGGCGACAGTTGACTATAGCATTCCGCTGTTGGAACTAGTGGTTGGTCATGGTTATATTATATGATTGGATCTTTCACTCTTAATATAAAAGAGCTAGCACGTTTCATGGATATTTTGTTATTGTATTTCAGTTATCTTGGTTACACTAACGATATATGTATTTATTTTCTTACACATGTATGTATGGACTCTTTCTATATATATATGTACAAATCGTATTGAGATGTGTTGTTAGTTTAACAATCACTTTGGATTGTTGGTTCACCTCCCTTATATCTTGTAATGTACCTTTACTCATGTGTTCCTTTCCAAGCTACGTGTTTCCACAGGTTTCCAAGGGGCGCACTCATTCCACCTTTCGTGCGTTAGAACCCTTCATGCACCTTCCTTGGCTTGCTACGCTAGTCACACCCTTGCTACCAACAAGGACATCCTTCTTGCCTCTGTGCGCAACCGCGGTCAAGGCGATACTGTACAACCCACTGTTGGGACTCCTACACCAAACGGTATGAGGTCTAGTTGGGACTTCTTACGAGGAGATGCCCTGACATGTTGGCGGGTCCAACACCGTCAACATTTCAGGCGCTAGAAGGAGGGATAGATGACAGGCTAAGCCCTTACATACTGTTTTGAATGTTTGCATATCTGTCATGGATATCATTAGACTCATCCCTCCATGATGTTTCTCTTATGCCGAACATCTCGACATCATGAAAGAATTTTTTGATCTCTTGTTGGAATTCATGTATGATGGTGTAGGTGAAGTGGCCTAGCGTGAGTACTTACAAGACTTCTATGCATTTATTGATAATGCAGATGACTTATCTGATGAAGAGGCCAGTTTCTTGCTTTCACACACACTTCGCAAATCCCCATAACGATGGTGCCACAATCTGCCTCCCGGTAGTGTGCACTCACTTGAACAGTTCTATGATCTCATTGAATATACTTTTCATCATTTTGATCCAGAACCTCTTGACAAAAAACCATTAAAATAATAGAAGAATCCACAAGAATCGCCTATGTATTATTGGCAGCGCTTCCGTGTATTGCAGTTTGAAGCCCTGAAAAGTCAGATGAAATTCCAGTATCTCATGGACAAATTTGAATATTTCCTTACCAAATCTGTCAATCCAAAGATGAAGTTGAAGTTCAAACCATGCTCAGCATTCTTTGGTGAAGGAGCTTCACAATCATAGACAGACACAGTCACTGTCACAAGTGACTGTCCATCGTCCCCTCATAAAACAACTTCACCACCGTAGAGTGATGTGGGAGAACATGCACACACGTCTGTTCAACTGTCATATCCTCCCAACATCACTTCTCTCAATTTTCGCACAGATTTGGTTGTGAAGCCCATAAGTTGTCTTGTGCCTTTGTTACCTCAACCTCCATCTTTGTGTTCTACTGATCCTCTAGATTCTGGTGTCTTGTGTCCTTCCTTTCTAGACTCTACACTTGTTGTGAACGAAGATCAAGCCTTCGACAGAGTTGGTGTTGCAAAACCAACCTGCGCTATCATTCATGATGAGTATGACTGGGAACCTGAACATCAACCCACGGTGAAGGATGACCTCCTTCTGTCTGCGCCTCCTTAGCTTTTCCCTGACCTCTTCGGTGATTCTGCCATCACTAATTTTTATTCTGTAAATCCACCAATAGATGCACCTATTGTTGATCATTCTCATAATACACCGAATGTTAGCCAATCATTCGACAACAGAGAGGACAAATGCTTCATTGAAAATCCACTTGATTTTTCATCTGCTTTTTCTGGAAACGCAGAGGGTGAACATTCTTGCCTCTCATCTACCCCTCTGTTTGATTTATCTAATCATGAGGATGCTGAGAAAACCATTGATTTTTATGATCTTAGCTGTCGTGATCCATTTACTCTTGTATTTGATCACGATGACGATTCTATCATTGTTGATTTTTTAAAGCCACCTGTTTATGATGATCTATCTGTCGAAAAAGTTGAAACCTCGCAGATTGTCGAGGAACTTCAACCCAAGCTGATGGTTATGTCAGGTCCTCGCCGTCTTGAGGTTGGTTTCACTTCCATTCAGGAAATTGTTGAAACATATAAGGCTCCTCATCACTCATCTGTATGCATTCAAGATCAATCCCACACATAGATTTCACTTCCTCCACTCGAACTGCATGATCCCATCGCTCATGCATTGGAGGAATCTTACACAACAAGCACACGTGCGCGACACAAGTTGTCTTTGTTTCTCTCGTTTTCTTGCATGTCATAGTCAAGAGAATGCGTATGCTTAACATCTGCATGCAGTGTCACATAACACCATGGTAAGTCCATGGTTTGCATGTCACGTACATACACTCATTTATGTTATGTGGATGCATTTAGACTTAGAGTGTGTTTGTCTTAATTGTCATATCTTTCAAGTTTGCTGGTTCTTGCAACTACGCTGTTTGTGAATCATGCCTTCACCAACACGGGTTGAACAATGCGCCGATGGCTACATTGGAAATATCACTTCACATGATCAGGCCCATGCACCGTTAGCTTAGGAGTAGGAGTAGTGTTTTCTTTACCTTGTTTTATTGCATGCATGTTTGCTTTCTTATTTTGTGCTTTTGTTTGCTTGCTTGCTTGTTTTCTTACCTGTGTTGCTTTCACATTTTTCTTCTGCTCTTTGCTTTTTTATTTGTTTGTTTTCTTGTTTATGCTTGTAGGTTAGTTTCACATGAAATCCTGTATGACCCTTGAAACAAGCGAGGGTAGAGTACAAGAGGACTTATACAATTATCAATACTTGGTTATCTTTTGTCTTGTCTCTGTATGTATAACTTGTTATCTTTATTCCATGATACACCAATGGAAAATACGTAATATTCAAAGTGAAATTTGATGAAAACACAACGCTTTCACACTAACTAGTATCACCTACTCTAGTCGGTTGTTTTTGGTTAACTCTTGTCAGCTCAGTCAAGTAGAGTAAGGTGAGGGGAAAACCTTAACAAGTATGTTAGAGGTATGTACAAAATACTTCTCTGAAGGAACAACCTCTTTTGCTCTCAATAAGTCAGGATCCCTCTTCCACCTTGAAATGAATAAGTGCTTATGCATAGTTACGAAAAATGAAAATATGCGAATGAAAAAATGAAAATGTCAAAAATTTTGAAAAAAGAAAAAATGAATAAGGCGAAAGAAGAGAAAGGCTTCCTGTGCAGAGAGATGATGCAAGTAACTCCTCCGGGGTACTAACCAGGCTTGTTACTAGTAGAGCAATGCTTGTGTTCCTGCGTGACTCCACTGGGGTACTGTCTAGGCTTGCTGACAACAGAGCAACGCCATAGATGAAACTTAAAGTCTGATTATCATATTGCTTGTGTACCAATATACCCCACATGCTGATCGAAACAACTGTTTTGACTTGGCTTGGAATGCATGTCAACCAAACAAGAGCATGGAAGATGCTACATCTTTCAATCAAGCTAGTATGAGAGCCAAGATGATCTAAGAACTAAACGAAACTTCTGGAGGTGTTAGAATTGTGTTTCACAAAACAAGGTCCATTTAGAGAGATGGAGTTCTACCAGTGTGTCGCCAAGTGTTGTAGCAGTTACAATCACCCTCTAAAATTTTGTCTTAGCTTTGTTTTGGAGCCTCCCTACCAACCATCCTTAGCAACATGTCTTACACTGCTAAGTACATAGGCTTCAACTGAGTTTCAAAGGCTTTCCATCCTGTGCATGTATACTTAATCATTTCCCATCACAGACTGCCATTCCAGACTTAGGCAAATTTCTGCCTGAGATGTTCACTCAGAAAATTCTGCAATTTTGGAGGGGAACGAACCTTCCCTCTAGAAATTGCGCAATCCTGTCGAGATGCCTGCTGGGCTCCAGAATTGCGCAATCTAGCCAACCAGCCCTCACTAAGAAAATTGTACAATCTAGCCAGTCATTGGGCTTCAACCCAGAAATTGCGCAATTTTGGGAGGCAGTGACCTGCTAACCCTAGAAATTTCACAATGCTTGAGGGACAACCAACCCTTCTCAGCCCAAAAGCTATGCAAATTCCTTTCTCAGGCTTGCAGATTGTTGAATGTGCTTTCGGGTTGACCGGTTCCCTCTGGGACTAAGCAATATTTATTTGCACGCATGGGCTGATTTTTCCCAAAAAGAAACATGCAAAACGCATCCCTAAATTTTAGGGATCTATTTTTAGCAACTGGAGGTTACATGCAAAGATTGTTTTAGAAAATTCCCTCCAAGTGTCACTTTTTCCCAGATTTGTGGCATGCGTGTCATAAGCCTCAAACTTATTTATTCGACGTTGTAGAGCTCATTCCTTACATTGATTGTGGAGCTCTGACATCCCACATTGCATCTAGGAGTTTTCAACACATTCAACTCAAATTTTTCTAGGTAAGTCTGTTTTTCATGCCATTTGCTGCTTTTCTATCGCTTTACATATTTCACTTTCTACGAATGTTATTTTCTTGGTTTTATTGAACACCTGCTATCATTTTAATGTATATTAGCTTGTAGAAGCACTGTTTCAGTTTTTGTTTGCATCTCAATGTTGTCGCATGCATGACATTGTTTTTGCATTAACGATTTCCATTGCGGCGACTCGTTTCACACACATGCATGTTTTCCAATTTTATGAATCCTGCACTTACTGTTTTTATGCATGATCATTTAATCTTGCTTACATTTAGTCTCACCATGCATTCAAACCTCTTCATGTTTTCAGTTGTCCGTCAGCGGGTTTGGGCTGCCTTGGCCCGAACTTTGCCTCACCCGGACATAAATGCGAATTTCTAGAAGTGAAGGTTCTGCCTTCCCTCCAAAAATTATGCAAACCTAGCGAGAAATGACCTCCAGGATTGCATTGAGAAATTCTTGGAAGCAGTGCCCTGTTGACCTAGAAAATTGCGCGATGCAATCTCTAGGCATGCATGACCTTGCTGTCTGAATTTGCGCATTGCGCAGTTTCAACCCTCAGTAGGCAGACTGGACTATGCATTGCATAGTTCAGTAGTCAGTCAGCCTCTTGACAACTCGGCTGTGCCTTGCGCAGTTTTGGAAGTCAGTCTCCTAGCCTCCTGGTGGAAATTGCGAATCTTTACTGCCAATCACCAATGTATGTTGAATGTCAGTGCTTAAATTTGTTTTGGTTTTTAACTGACAAATTTCTTTCCATGAGTGTCACTATGTCTCCAGGTATAGCTGGTGTTCATTCATCCCTCAATAGTACAGGTACAATGGCCTCCAAGAGAGCAGGGTCAAAGGACACAGTTGGACGTGAAACTGGAGATGCAGTTGAACAAATGTCTATGGGCTTGCCCGTTTATGAAGACTCCAAGATGGTCATAGAAAAAGACATCAAGTTGAAATGGTAGGACATCAACTATACATTATCAGGCACATTTAAGGAAGATCTGGAAGACCGTAGGGTCTATGTCAATATCCACAAGTCTGGCTTGTACCATATTGCAGATAGGTATCCCGCGTTTCCATGTGCGGACATGATACATTGGAAAATCTCTCACACTGATCCTAAGACAATGGTATTGAGCATTGTCAGTGGTACAGAGATTTCTACCTTTAGGGTGAAGGACTATCAGGAGATGTATCACTTGGTACAGCTGATGATCACAATGGAGAAACCCTTCAACACACACAACAATGCAAAGTCCAGAGATATCTTGAAGAGTTGAGTGAAAGAGCTAGCCAAGTTCAGGACAACACCCAACATGGTTTACAATACGAAGATACTTCGGAAGGCATATCGATATTTGGTCATCTTTACATGCCACTTATATGGCTAAGAGAGCATAGAGACCTTCCCGCAGAGCTAGGTGATTGCGTTGGACCAATTGGCTAATGAAGGAAGGTCATGCAATTGGTCTGACATGTTGGTTCTCGGTTGAAGGAACAAGTGACACGAGCCTGACATCCGCCAAAATGTCAGCAAGCATAGATATACATGTCCGCATACATATTGGATGCAATCTGTGCCCGTCAGTAGTTCCCAGGCTTGAAGTGGGCATGGACACCTTTGGAAACCGCTATGCATAGTTATTGTAGATTGTTCTCTAAATGCAACTTCTGTGGAGTCATCACACAATTGTTAGACCACTTTGTCACCCCGGTGTACAAAATAATATTTGAGCAGGATCCACCTTGCATGTCACAGGCAACGATGTAGGCATTGATCGATCTGGAAGATTCGTATGCCTCACCCCTTGGCACCTTCATACACATGTACAACGTGGAGAAGCCTCCACATATTTTACCAAATTTTTCCATAGACAAGCTCGTCATGCAAGAAGTGGCATATCACATCTCGGCATGGTTTTCAGCTAGACTGCATAGGAAGAAGGAGGTACCTTGGCCCACTCTTCCTTTATGGATCGGGTTATACGAGATACATAATCTCAAGCATGCTGATGTCAAGATAGAGGAGTTCAAAAGATTTACTTTTGGCACTAGAAATTTCAATCCGTATGACCTGCATTACTTTGTAAAGGACCATTATGTGAGAGTGCAATTCCCATGGATCCACGGGGCGTGTCATTGGGCTGAGGAAGACCCATGGAGATATTGTCATAGCTTCTCCTGGCTCAATGAACTCATCAGCATAGCTGTGGAATGGTTGGTGAAACAATGCAAAGAAACATCTCGGTGAACACCATCATCAGGAGCAGTAGAAGGTAACAAATATGCACATGACAAAGGCAAGAGAAAGGTTGATGATAACGCATAGGAAAAACAAAGCCACAAGTTCAAATAAGATCCACTTGTGATGAAAGGAGCTTTAGAGATTGAGGCTAAGAGGCGACAACACGACAAGAGGAACTTGCAAAGGCAAAGAGATAAACGGAAGATGGAGGAAGCAGAAAAGGAGTTTCAAGAGTTGAAGCAACAACTCCAAGAAGAACAGGAGCTGCACAAAAGAGAGAATGAAGCGCAATAGGGACATGCACAGCAGGAGGTGCAACATGCAAAGATTGCAGAAAATTTTCCCATACATGTTATAGACTCATCCAAGCAACTGGCACAAAGTAGATAAGGTGAGAAGTTGCAGGAGCAGGACTTAGCTCAAGAGATTGAACAAATGCTAGAGCAAATGGATACAGATGTGGTGCAGCTAGAGTTAGAGCAGGATACAGACCTCATGCCTCATAAGCAAGAGGTCACCCCATAATTCCCCAGATCCGGAAGTAGAGTAAGTTCCAAGGGATCAAGGAGATATAGAGATCCTTGAAGACAACTTGGAAGTAGAGATGCACAACATATATTTCGACAAGTCACAATATAGAGTTGTGAAATCATGCAGAGTGCCTAATCTAGATGTCCACACATCCCCTGCATAGTTTGGAGAATGAGTGATCATATCTGATGTGCGCAAGCATCCAACAACATTGGCTGATGCTACTAGAGCATATGCCGAAGCCACTAGCTCGATCATCTGGTTCTTGATAGCAAAGAATGAGCGAATGGCTAAGGAGTTACAAGCAGCCAAGCAGGGAGGAGAATAGGTCACATCATCCACCAAAGTAGAATTGAAGAGAGCGATACTGGATGTAGTATCATCCCTTGAGACAGTCATGTGGATGTTGTATTCCAGATTCAGTACGTGCATAAGACAGTTGTCCATCTCAACGGTTGGCAGCAACGCTGTGCTAGGAGAGCACGCATCTTGTCAAATTTGCATACTATTGTCGACCACATGCAGACATGGACAATGAGATATAAAGGAGCCCCATTGCATTTGTCAAAGATGATGAAGCCCAAGGCGGTAGAGTTAAAGGCACACATCTAGAGTCAGATCCGGAACTATGAGGAACTCCCGCAGCTCATCACCAGTTTGCAGGCTTCGCATGCAGGAGTGTTCAGAAGATTCGATGTCATTGTGTGTGTGCACATGATCCCATCTATTGGTACTCTCACCGAAGCAAAGTCAAAGAACCAAGTCCAAATGGAGCTGGACATGTACTTCGACGAGTCGATGCATGTAGCCACCAACACAAATTGGAAATCAGCACATACACTATGCATAAGTATGTTTTTGGCCCAGTTGCACTCAAGACCATGATGCGCATGTTAGTAGACGAGTTGGACATAGGTGCCAGATCAGTGTACCCGGATGAAACGGAGGCAAGAGTTCACTTTCAACAAGATGTCACCATTAAGCACATGGACACCATCACAGACTACCAAGCTTGGCATCAGTTCGCCAACATCGATCATCGCGAGGGTGTTGAAGAGTTGGTATTCCCATAGTTATCCGAGTCATAATAGCGTCTTTCATGGTTTTCTCAAGCCTATTTTGTCTTGCATGGGTACATGCACAAATTGTAATGTAACATCTTGTAAAAGTGAAAGACCAAGTGTCAATGGTCGAATGTAACAGTGATGTAGTAGTTGAAGAGTCATGAGGGTAGGTGAAGAGTCACAAAGGGGAATGTAAAGGATCACCCCACCCTTTGCTATTTTTAGAACCTCATAACTCATTGTACAAGATTTTGTTGGCCAAGCTTCCGATAGGAGTGCCTTAGAGAAATATTGGAGTGTATTGTAACGAGCCTCGGCTTCTCCACAATGTAGAGCTAGTACATCTCTTTAGAGGAGCAGGCGACAGTGATTGTAACATTCCGCTGTTGGAACTAGTGGTTTGTCATGGTTGTATTGTATGATTGGATCTTTCACTCTTAATATAACAGATCCAACATGTTTCATGCATATGTTGTTATTGTATTTCAACTGTCTTGGTTACACTATCGATATATGTATCTATTTTCTTATGCATGTATGAATGGACTCTTTTTATATATGTATGTACGAATCTTGTTGAGATGTGTTGTTGGTTTAACCATCACTTTAGATTGTTGGTTCACCGCCTTTCCATATTGTAATGTATCTTTGCTCGTGTGTTCCCTTCTAAGCTATGTGTTTCCACAAGTTTCTAAGGGGCACACTCATTCCACCTTCTGTGTGTTAGAACCCTTCATGCACCTTCCTTGGCTTGCTGGGCTGGTCACACCCTTGCTACCAACAAGGACATCTTGCTTGCCTCTGTGTGTAATCACGACTAAGGCTACTGTACGATCCACTGCTGGGACTCCTACACCAAACGGTTTGAGGTCTAGTTGGGACTTCTTACTGGGGGAATCCCCTGACATGTTGGCGGGTCCAACACTGTCAACAGACTCTTAGCTGCCTCTCGAATGCATGGCCACTTGAACCAATGACTTCAACTTATCATGAATTAATTATTTAATTGGTCTCATTGTAATCTCTAGCCTCACACGTTGATCAAATCGATTTTCATTACCTCCTCTTCTAATTGAGCGATTAACACAAAATTCTTGTCATTAATACTGACAAAGTCAACTACCCATTCGTCAATTTTTTTATGGAGTAAAATAAGTTATAACATCATACGACTCTTTCATTGACTATTTTCTCATGTCCAATTCAAATGTTAGTGTATCTTTTGTAATCAATTCAGTATTTTGTAAAATGCATGGACCATCTAGATCTTTAACAATTTGCATGGCCTTTAGAAACGCACCACTTCTTCTTTTCTCTATGCTCTTAAATTTATAAATAAGGCTTTCTAGTGTATGGCTTCTTTTGGAACTTCCAACTTTGATTTGCCTCATTCGGTTAACATTTGGAAGTTCTTTGTTTTTCTAGCCCAAACCAGGCAACAATTCAAGCTTTTGACCAAAAGAAAGCAAGTCATTATTAACGAAATGCCTGACTTCAGTAACATTATTTGTGAGCAAATCGTCAAATGAGTTGATTTGTTGTGCTAACTGCAGCAAAATAGAAACCATTTTCCATGCATGTTCAATGATTTCTAATTTGTAGCATATATTACTGACTATATGACATTTGACTATATTAACCAGATGCAGTGCTCCAATAGATCCATGATTTATGCTAGCAGTGGAATTGGGAATTTTTGAGTTTTATTCCGATTGGAGTCATTGACGAAGGACCCAGATTTAAAGCATTTTCTAGCCTCTCTATTGTTGTTTTTAGTACCAGGTTCTCTACATTTCATTCCTCTATAGACACTACAAGCACCTTCTCGATAGCTTCATGCAATGTCAAAACATCTATGACTACAATTCTAGACATATGAAGATTTGTTTTTGTCATATCAATAATTTTTTTACCATGCATCCTTACTTTTTTAATATTTTACTTTCTTTGTTATAGTTTGCATCTTGAAAAGCAACAAACTGATCATCGAAAATATAAAATTATTTGGCAATTTGTTTCATTATTTTCTTCTTTTCATTCAAAGCACTACTGACCAAATCAGGTAGTGGATTTTCAATATCCTCGTTGGTAGCTTCTTGACTGCTTCTTGCTTGCAAAGGGATTTTTCATTTTTCCAATTGAGACCTCTTGCCATCTCTGAAAATTGATAACTGATTGTGAATCAACAATACAACTTCAATATATTTTCATTTTATTTCACTTGAAGATTAAGGCAAAGCAGTGATCCAGATTGGATCATTATATTGTTTTCATCCATCTTGATGCATTTGGAGTGGAAAAAGTGGAGGAATCAACTCACAAGAGCGTTTTTACCAGTGGGACCCAGTTTGGCAAAACAAGGTCTGAAACCTTCCAAGAGAGTTTTGAGGCATCAAATGTCATTTTTTGGGGGTACAAATTTGTTTCACTAGCGTTGCACCATTTTGTGCTATTCTACAAAGAAATATTTCCAATGACATAAGAAGTGTGTCAATCGGAGTCCGTATGCAAAAGTTATGCCACTCAAAAGTTGACCTTCCTGTTTTCACACCTATAGTTTGGGAGGATGTGGTGTCAACCCCCATTATTCATGAAAAAGGGGCTAGCCATGTGTATATGATGTGAAAGACTCTAGAATATTCTATGTTGTAACTCTATTTAAGAGTTGATGTAGTAAAAAAAAACCACTACTAGGCTATGAAGCTGTGTTATAACAGGTCCACTAGGAGGAAGAGACATTCCATTCTTTCAAGAGAATTTTGTTCCATAGTTGAGAAAAGCTATCAAGGAGAGATAGGAGGTAGACCACACAGAGAGGATCTATACACTATAGCAGCCCATAGGCCATAGGCATTACTTCTTTGTACTTGTAGCCATATTTCCAGAAAAAGAAAGAGAGCGAATCGACCTCACCTTCCAGCTGAGTTTTTTCCCGAAAGGGTTTCCCAGAGATCATATCTTGTGTATTATGTATGTGTGTGAGCTTATTTTATCGTTCTCTATTTTTCTGCATAATTTCCATTCACATGCATGGACTAATTATAGTAAAATCTACAGATCTAAAAATTAAACAAAACTATAATAATGTAGAACTTCACATTTTAATATAATATTATCATATATGTTGTGATGAACTGTTGAGTGGAATATACGCGACATTTTACAGATCAAATGGTTTCAAATATGAAAATAAAAGATTGTACAACTTTTCTGCTTCTTTGTTTACGCCTTGTTTCACTGCTAATACTTGCTTCTTCAACAATTTCTCTAATAGTCATTGGTAATTCTTCATTATTGCTTGCTATATTGTGATTCTTTTAGCTTTCACTTGCAGCTTTTGTCAACAAGCTCTCACATTTGATCGCACCTACAAGTCTAACAAATATACCTTCTAGATTAACATCTCGCGAGCCTTCAACTTATTTTAAATTAAATCAATGTAAAGACCTCACAAAATCTGCAAGCTGACTTCCATTCTTCATAGTTACTCACCCAATGGTAAATGGCAAAGAAATAAACTGTTTCTTCCTTTTTATGTTCAAATTTAGCCTTCCAATCGTAATATTATCTGCAGACTTTGACAATAAAATACTTGTCCATAAAAATTCTTGGAAAACTCTTTCTTCATGTATCCCTTTCCCTTAGAGGAAAACTAGTGCTTCACTAGATATACAACGAGGCTATTGTCCAGTTATCACGAAAATAACTTGTTTTACAAAAATATCTTGAATTAGACAAAATTTTGAAATAGCTTGTTGCTTTCACAATGGGATAACAAAACTGCATCAATTCTTTGTCAACACTGAAAATAAGGCTATGTGGCAACTCATCCAAATTGTGACTTGAAACGATAGCTATTATCAGGTACACCATCATGAAAAACCTATTGCTTTTCTACAAATGTACTAACTGAAAACACAAGTCATTTGAAATAAGATAAGCCTAGTTGAATACATAATTTTTTTTATATAAGTAATGTAGCACATAGAGAATGGAACTTGGTATAGTGGTAGTGGTTTCTAGGTACATTAAACACGCATAAAACCAAAAAAACTCTATGAACGGTTTTGTAAACAAAGTGATATCTAGAGAGGAAAGATCAGAAAGAAAACTATTTGCATTTGAAAAATCTAACCGGATATTTAGAACATGTAGCTTCAATATCTGCCTAAATGTCTATGAACTCAAAGAAATACTAGTATCTTTCGCTGATAGTCTAATTGTTTTGTTTACAAATCAAACTTATCTATGCATAAATCAACTATTTCACTGAAATCAAATACCTCTGGAATGCATGCAACATTCACTATTTTGGTAGACTAGATCTTATCATTGTTCTTCTCATGCATAGACATATTCACATATCACTTATACGTAGTCAACCACTGAAATCTCTAATCGACAAGCGCAAGTGAGTTAATAGTATTAATGAAAATAACTTCTTTCCTTCCCCTTGAAGCCATTTCTATAGTAAAATTTGAATTTTTTTTGTCAACCAACAATGCTTCCAATGCACTATAGGTATATATAAACGATATGCCAAACAAACACCACTTGTTACTACTCTATCTCTAAAATCCATTCTACAGGACATTTCCAATATATAGCAATTTAGTATAGAAAAATATGCATTTATGACAAATAACAGAAATAATTCGCATAATCTAAACCTGCCACAATTCTGGAAAATATGGTAGGAATTCTGACACAATTTTTAGAAAACTGGGCATGGTGTTTTTTGAAAATTATATTACAGTTGTTAAACTGCAAGATTTTTCACTACTAGAGTAATTGCTGATAGTGCTAAATTCTCCACATTTTTCCGTTTCCGATACATGTTACTATTCTACATGTGAAATGTGTTTTATGAAATAAATAACAATTAAAAAACAACAAAGCATATGTTGCTGAGAAATAACACAAATAGTTTAAAAAAGAAATATTGAAATTTGGAAATTAGTTACTCTATGTACGAAACAAATTAAATGTGAATCTTTTGTAATAATGACAAGAAGATTATAGGTTGTCAACAATCACATCCACTACTATATCAATGTTATTGTAGAGGTAATAGAATTTACTTTTCTGATTATGTGTTGATTTGTCCATTTCGCCAAAAGGGTACCGAACCATTAATGTCATTATATCATGTACCAAAATGGAGAAACCACACTCCACACAATGAAAGCATTTTGTTTTTTTTGTGTTTATTCTTCTCCTCCTTGCTTCTGCTTCTACAGAATGCAATTTTTCAATTTTACCTGTTTTCCATGTGTAGTATACACCTCCCACATTGATTACAATTACCAACAAAACTTTAGCTATAACATTATTATTATTTATTGTTCTTTTGCAATTGGTAAAATTTATTAGTAAATAATGTCAATTAATTAATAAATCTCACCGTGAAACAAGTTTCTATATATAGCATGAGATATATAAATACGTAATTTTGCGGATGCATTTGTTCCTTGCAAATCTTCCGCACACACACAACCACTTCCGCACAACTAGTTCCATATCCAGTAACATTTAACAAATACTTATTTACAATTGACTACTATAACTTTTATGACTTGCAACATAAGTTTTAATATGGTTTCACACAACAAAAAGTTTCCCACAGTAAAAAAGTTTCTATGTTTAGTAGGTCTTATTGAAAAACTTATTTGTTTTAAGCAAACAAACCGTATATGTTTATAAACAAATTAACTATAGAAACTGGTTTACAATTGACCATTGCAAAAAAAAAAGGAACCTTTTCATAATGCTTCAAAAAACTAGATCTCATAGTTTAATGTATAATTATTATTGTTTATTATTATGATCATATGTTGTTGTACAATCTTTCACTCTAGGCAACTTCCCTTGCATTACGAAAACTCTTATCCTAATTTTGGATAAATGAAAACTGCATATAATGAAACATTGATGTGTTCCATTTTCAATTTTCTACATGCATTCATAAATAAAGACGTCTACAACACAATAGTAACCCTTTCTAGCCCAACAACCCTCAATAATTATCAACATAGTGAATTGCATGAAGATTCAAATGCTAGTCACAACAAATGCAATAGATACAACTTCACGTGTAAAACATAATCTAAGAATTATTGAAATAACTGGTTAAAAGTTTGAATATTAGAGCAAAGTTAACAAAAATGCATTTTAATTATTGTTCATTACAAAAAATTGGATAATATATAAAAGCGCAAAGCAAATACTGGTAAATAATTGTTCAATTACTGTTTTTCGTATAACATTTGAGGACTCAAGTCTATACAACATCCCATGTCAAACATTATCTCACAATTGTTTACATAATTAGCAAACATACTAAGAGATAGAAAAAACATTAATTAGAATTCAAATAAGTTATGATCACGAAACCATGGTCTAGGACATAGACTTTGTTGCATAAATCACTTATGAAAATACCAATACTTCAATCGCAAATGTGTCCTGATGACAACTTAGATTGCAATCCCATCAAATGCAATCTCCAAATTCATTTGCAAAGATAACAAGGAATTGCATTAATGAATTAGAATATTCCATCATGAAACACACATAAGATCTAAATAGTAAAATGTTTTGACAAAAAAAACAAGTGCTCCAATGTATTAAACCACTTACAATATGAAAAATCAAAGTTCGATATTCTTCATCTCTAAGCTATCTCTCACAATCAGGTCCCCTACAATGAATTCCTTCACTTTAGCTTCAACAAATTCTTTCATTGAAGCAAAAATAATGTCCTGATTAACACGTTCATTGAATATATCCTCCTCAATTTCTTTTGCTTCTTATTGCATTTGAAAAACCGAGGCAAAAAACTCTTCGTTAACAACAACAAAAGTAATTAGCCATTTGCTAATTTACTCTACACTAAAATCAATTATATTATTGAACTTTGTTGCCTGTGATTGTTTTAACTTTTCGAAATCAATCATCAACTTCTCCTTTGAAATTAATCCATATTCATTAGTATTAGAAATACCATTTGAATTCCGAATAATCGCTGCAACCTTGAGATACACATCTTCTTTCCGATTTTCTATTTCTCCACACTAAAAAATAATCTCTTTCAATGTTCTAATTTTTCCAGAACATGCAACCTTGATCTACCTCATCCGATCAGCATTAGGCAGTCCTTGTTTATCTCTTTCTAGTTTAGAAAGTGAACCAAGCTTCTGACCAAAAGTTAATAGGTCACTGTCTACGAACTCCCTGTATCCCTCCACCTCACTTTTGACCAATTCGACAAAAGACCTAATTCTCTGCTTTAAATGTCAAAGATTAAAAGAAACTTGTAATGCAGATTCAATGATCCGCAATCTTTCAGATATATTATTAATGATATGTGATTTCACTACACTTAGAAGATTGAAAAGTTTCTCAAACCTATTGGATTCACTAGGTATCACCAATGGAGTCTTCAACAAAGGACCCGCACTCAAAGCATTTTCCACCTCTTTTATTATTTCCTTCAACTTTTGATTTTTTGCTCGTCCTCGACCAACAAAATATGCAAGCGCATCACCAATAACTTGATGCAATTTCATCAACCCAGGAATTGCAACCGAAGACAGATCAACATTCAATTATGTTCAATCAACAACCTTTTTGTCGAAAAGTTGTATTATTTCAATCTTCAATCTCTTAGCACCCCTATCATAATTTGCATATGGAAATGTGACAAAATGCTTATCGAAACTAATGTCCTCTTCAATTATTTCCTCCATTGTTCTATGATTTTCTTGCAAAGAAGCACTAACTCAATCAGGTAGTACAACTATATCAACTTCCATATCCATCATTTCTTCAATACTCTTTGCTTCAGGCACACTATTAGATCTAAATAATTCAATAGGATGAGCTCTTTTTGGAGTTACTCTACAAGGATGCCCTTCGTCAACCCCGCCACTTGATAACCTACTGAAAACCAAATTTTCACTTCTAGTGCTTTTTTTTTTGCTAGAAGATGAAGTGGCACCGGTACTGCGTGTGCAAGATTTATATTGCCCCATATGGTTTGCGCCTCTTTTCTTAGGCCTTTCTCCTATCGCAATGATCTATTTTTCAACAACCTATCCAACATGTACTAGAATTTTTTGATCAACACTATGACTCTGCACGCCTTGCCCTTTACTTCTTGGAAAGAAATTCCTGTATCTCATAAACTCAAGGTGGTCCATGAAAAGTTTTTCCCCTATCAAAACCTTTAACAACTTCAAATTCACTTAAGTTGAAAGCATCCAAAGGCTTTGCAAAATTGATAGCATGAGCCATATTCTTCATAGTCACTTTTCCAACAATAAACGAAAAAGAAATAAACTGTGTCTTCTTTCTCTATTCAAATATAGATAACCAACATCGATATTGCCTATAGACTTCAGTGACAAAATACCTATCTAGAACAAATATTGACAAAAGCAACAACCTATCTCCAAAACCATAAATTTGTATAACTATATTTCTTTCGCTTCCTCAAATTCCCCCTTGTGAAGTAAGAAATCCTCATCCTCTGAAGATATTCTAGAAGGCTATTGTCTAGTTACCATGTTATACACTTGTATCATAAAAAAATCTTGAATCAAGCAAAAATTTAAAGAAGCTTCATGCTTCCACAATATAGGATACCAAAACTACATTGGCTCCCAGGGAAAATTTAATATGGTATTACAAGGCAACCTGTCAAACACATACCTTGACACGAGAAGGGATATCATATATGACATCATGAATAACCCATTATTCTTGGGTAATCTATGTAACTGAAAAAATAATTCATTCGAAATGACACAAGCCCAATTGAAATACAATTATTTTTGTATGTCTGATAAAGCACATAGAAAATTCATTTCGAGACATGTGGTGTAATTTTCAACCTTGTTGCATGGGAAAACAACCAAAATAAATCCATAAGCGTTTGCCTAAAAAAAGAAATATCTACAACTTGTAGAAATGAATTCCCACACAATGTAAATTTCACGCCCTTTTACCTCTACGAAACTATCTGCAATGGAAAAATCTAAATGCTTGTTCGGTTTTGATAACTTGAATAACAATTTGAATTTATTGTGATTAAGAGAAACCTTTATCGCTCCTAGCTTAATTACCCTCTTTCTGAAATAAAAATTATCGGCACAAAGATAAACAATTTCTCTAAAATCAAAGACTTCCAAAACACACCCAACATTTGCCATGTAGAAAATTTCTACAAATGTATCTCCTATACCATGTAGAAATTCCTTGTAGATTCAAATTGCAAATCGTAATATGCTAAAACAATTGAATTGAATCTACTCTACTCATTAGTGAAAACAATAAATGATCGATGAAATCACAAAGCATATAAGAGAAAGAATTCAATCACACATGACACAATGATTTTCTGGGGAAAGCCATAGCTAAAACCCCCTGCTATCTGTATATTGCATTAATAAGAAAATATGAGAAGATTACATTGCTTTTATCAAGACTGAGCAACCCCTGTACTATCTCTATCTATCTCACTACTTCCTCGACAAGCTCAAGCTAATACTTAGCCAATTCTTCTGCCCTCCAAGCTCCTATTTTCTTTTGTGTTTCCCTTGGTAATTATCTCATACTTAATTGGGAAATCTCACAATTATGAATTGTGAATTGCGAAATCCTTAAAGGCCTTTCTCTGATTGCATGGCCCACCTGTACAATATAGATGATTATACAACTGATAGTACATTGTCCCTGAAATCTAATCTTAACTGGGTCTTTCTATGATCTAACATGCATGAGTTAATTTTGAGTGAATCTTTAGTTTACTGATCACTGCAGGTTACACCCCACTACTGTAGGTTACACCCCACTACCATAGGTTACACCCCACTACAGTAAGTTACACCCCATTACAATATGTTACACACACTACAATAATTTACACCCCACTACGGTAAGTTATAGTAAGTTACACCCGAAAATAGTAAGTTACACCCCACTGCTGCTGGTTACACTATACTACTGGATCTCCCACTAATTCCTTTCCTCCATTAGCTGGAACTAGTTTATCTGACTTTAAATTAGTTGGACTGAATTAAATCATTACAACTCAAAATAAACTCAACTAGTGCACTTAATTGTAGAAGACACTCTACATGACTCTAGTTAGACTCGCAACTCGAATTTAACTGAGCTAACTAAATCAAATTAACTTAGTTAGCTATTACAAGGACAAATTAAATGAGGATTTTCTTGTTGCATTTTCAACACTCCCTCTCAGTAAGAAAGGAATTATCTGCTACCTCGATCATGCCTTTGTGAAACTCAAATTTGCATTTCAACAACGCCTTTGTCAAAATATATGCATCTTGCTCCTCTGTAGGAATATACTCTAGCAACATGATTCTCGTCTGCACACAATCTCGTAGATGGTGATACTGGATGTTGATATGCTTGGACCGATCATGAAAAAATTGATTCTCAGAGAGTTTGATACAACTCAGATTTACACAATAAATCATTGTAGGAACTATCTACTGACCAAATAAACCAACAAGGATCTTCCTCATCTAGATAGCCTCACAAGATGCTTGATAAAAAACCATGTACTCTGCTTTTGTTGAAATGAGTGCAATTGATCTTTGCTTCTTGTTGTACCAAGAAACTGCTGCTCACCCAATACTGAAGATTCCCCTTGATGTTCTCTTCATGTTGGATGGACTCCCTACCCAATATGCATCTATGAAGCCTTGAAGCTTCACTCCCTCTGTCTGTCTGTACCAAAGACCAAACTGAGTGGTGCCTCTGAGGTATCTCATCACATTTTTAACTGCCATCCAATAGAGTTTGGTTGGCTTAACCATGGCTTGACTAAGCTGGTTAACTACAAAACACATGTATGGTTGTGTTATCACAAAATCAGTCTCTGAAGGGGCTGCTAATCAGATAGACTCTGTGTAACTGTTTCAGACCAATCTTTGGACTAAGGATTAGCCTCCCTAGCCCGAGAGGGCTCTCTCTAAAAATTATTGATTTTGTATTTTTTTTTTGACAAGAGGGCTAACTCTGGAAAAGTAAATTGAATAAACAGATTGGCTAGACAGACATTACAAATATTTCCATTGGGCTTATGGAGTTGATCATATTCAATAAAATATAACACTGCTCATACATAGAAGTCAGGGCAGCAATGTTTAAATACTCAAAACATCATCTCATAGGAACCTCAGTTTACAAATACACACAGGAAGTCAGAGCAGCATAAGTGAATTCTGAGTGATTGTGTATTCATACAACTGTAAAAAACATTAAAGATAAAACAAACCACACATCTTGAGCATTTGAAACACTGTAAGAATCCTGAGAAGATAAACAGTGAATTATATTACCAAACTGAGTTTTTACACAAGCCAAAAGCAATACTCTGTTTCTCAAAATATCCAACCCTGATTACATAGATGTTTCAACTATATATAGAAACAAGAGTCTAACTACCTGGAGCTTCCTCCTCCAGCATGAGGGGAGCTCGAAAACTGCTATTAATGACACTTATCTGTTTCCAACAAACTTATTTAATACATTAACTACTAACAGAAGTTCTAAAGAGTTCTAATTTGGTTGTAACTCTAACTCTATCTTTCTCATAAATTGTTTCCTCCTTGTAGCTTTGACACTTGGCTTCATTTTCGTTGGGCTGAGATGGCATGTGATGAGTCAATTAATGTCCATGTTGGCCTTGGATACTGGTAACCTTGATCTGCTCCATGTTGGCTATAAATATCCCTAAAATTTCGGTTCTGGTCTTCCATTATCTAGCATCACCGAGTATACAGTAGTAAGTCCTTTAATTCTTTAATGACTAGATAATATATGACATTACCACGTTGCTGATATGCTGGAAGCTTCTTTGCTGTACATGTGTGCCAACCAAAATTTTCCGTATGCAACTCCCTTCAAACCCTAATCACCGAGAATAAAGTGTCTTTATGATCAAAATTTCCAAAACTTGGCTTAAAACATTTACCTTTTACTAAAGGTACACCTGGCATATATTGAATGGCTGTGGCAGCTTCTTTCAATCCCTTCCATGTCACCTAGGTGTTTTCTTTGCAATTTTCTGAATATTTCATCAACTGCTTGCCCATGTTTTTAAAACAACACCTACAGCAGTTTCGCAGCGCGCTGCGAAACTGCGAAACTGTTTTAAACAATTTCAATTTTCTCTGTGATTTTAACTTTTCTGCCACCTAGTTTCAAAATTCCTTTTTACCTTGGTCGTTTATATAGCCGTGTTTACATGCCTTTAAAATAATGAACTCAAGCAAAATTTAACAAAACTTTGGAACAACACCTTACTTAGAATCAACAATTTCATTTAGCAGCTAATTTATTTAGCTGTGCTTTCAATTTTGCAACCTCCTTTTCCATGGCTGCGATTTCAGCTACGGCACTCTCCATCTTAGCCATTTCACTTTCAGCTGCCTCCCATTTGTCCTTTGTGGATGTAGTATTTCCTCCTTGGGAAATGATGATTTTTTTATTTGAACCTTTTTTCTTGCTTTCTTTTGCTTCCTCTGTTCTGGATAGTTTCTTAGTTTCTCTTGCTTGCTTTCTTGTAAAAGGTTTTCTCTTTATTTCCTCTGCCTCCTCTGTTTTGGGTAGTTGTTCAGCTTCCTTTATTTGATTTCTGGTGAGGGGTCTCCTTGGTTTGAAAATAAATTCATCACCTGGCTCGTTAAACCTCAGTCTTTTTGCAGCTTTAGATTTCTTAGTGCTTTCCGGTGTTGACTGTGTCAAGTCAACGTGCACTGGTTCAATGTGTTTTGGCCCAGCTTGATCAAACTCAATAGCTTCCAGCAAATCATTCAAGCTGGCCTTTGATACCAGATTTTCCTCACCAGCCACTGCTTTTCCTTTTTCCTTGATCATTTGACTCCTTGTCTTCACCCCTGACATTTTTTTAGAATCTTTTGGCCCAGGTACAGTCTTCTTATGCTGGGCTTCTCCTTTTGCTGATGGCTGAGGCTGTTCTTTGATAATCAGTGGCTTGACTGACTTTCTTGACTCTGATCTTACCTTCCTTCTCTCCTTAGCCTCCTTCTGAAGCTCAGCAATTGTGGGTTGTCCAACTGATTCTTCAACTGACTGCTCTTTTTCTTTAACGGGCCGTGGAGTTAGACCTGTTTTAATTGGAAAACCTGACATGAAAATGAACGAGTCCCAATCCCTGCCTATTTTCTGGAGACCATTCAAGACTAACAACTTGACTAGACCATGGTGAAACAGAGATGTTTCATAGTCATCCTTTCTTAACTGCACTTTGTCACACATTTTGCTCAGACTTCGAAACAAGTAGAAGGGGATGTCAATGGATGCCTTACCAGTAAAATGCAACAGCAACTTGAAGTGGTAGGAGTAAACTTTATTATATCTTCCCTCACAAGTTAGGTACTTCTGAATACAGGTGAGAAGCAGGGCATAATGCTCCTTAATATAGTTTCTAGGCACAGCCTTTGTTAGGTCCTCATTCACATACGCCTCTTTCAGGAATTCTTTACATGGACTCATATCAAACTTGAAATTTTTAAACCATTCTTGTCCCCCTCTCGGGATCTCAGTTACTGCAGCGATTTCTTCTGGAGATACTTTCACTTCTAACATGGCTATTTTGGAATTCAAACCGGTGAAGTTTAAAGCAAAATCCTTTGTTACCTGAGCATGGCCACCCTGCAGTTTCTGGCAGAAATTCCAACAGCCGGCATCCTGGAAGGCTTTCTTCACACCCTCATCTCTCAATGTTAAGTCCAAACCTTCAGGCTCTATTCTCTGGCATTTTCCGGACCAGTGTCCTCTCTTCTCCATCTCGCCTTTGAAACTTTCGCGCAGACAGTAAACAACAACTTCAACAGGAACAGTAATTCAATCCTTTCTTCCTTTTGGCTCAGCCTCGCTTGGAACAGGCTCTCTTGAGAATAGCTTCACTTGTAAACTCACATTAAATCATCACAAGGAATGGTCACTTATGCACATTCACAAACAACATAAAAATCTATGCATAGTAAAACTCATTTGGATTGATACTGGTGTGCATATTTGCAAATCTATTGGTGGAGTGACGGTTAATGAGCGTTTGGGAGGTACGAAAAACTGACATGAGAGGACGGGAATGGTGACTCATTAACGGACTTGACCTTTTTGGAAATATTCGCTGCAAAACGCACGAATCTGCGATTTCGCAACGCGTTTAATTTTGAATTGTCATAATGCACTGTAAAACGGCTTGATGATGACGCTGCAATATGGCTAAACATTGATTATGTAGCGAAACTGACCAATGAGAGACTGCGCTGCGAAATTGCGGAAAGGGTCGGTGACATGGATTAGACAAGACATATCTTATGGAATCATGATGGTGGAGGATGACTGATAGAATTCGAATACACTTTACATCAAACATCCTTAAAACTTCAACCCTAGGTAAGAAACATAGACTAAAAGCAATTTGACATCAATTTTAGACATTAGGCTTTGGGCAAAGGATTATATACACATGTTTACAATTCTTAAGTGATAACAACGGCTCCACTTGGGATAGTGTGCTCCTGTAGTACACTAAGAACTCGTAGATCTCCAGTGCTTCATCCATTCTCTAAGAAAAACACACATGAAGTTGACAAGCATTCCTTTCTAGCTTTATGGGCCTTCTCCTCGGGCTTAAGCTCTGCTGTTCAGCTTGTCATTTATTTTCAACAGGAAAAATTTATAAAACGGTTATATACAATGTTCATGAGATACTTGGCAGAATTTTCATTGATTGTAATGCTTTAAGAACCTGCCATTAACAGGTCCTCCAGCATATGGTGCTCCATCAACCTCCTGCAGAATGTAGTTGTTATTTCCATGGAAAGCAGAAACTTGATATGGCCCTTTCCACAAATTTTCAAACTTACCATGTTTACCTTTCTCTTCAATTTCGACTTCCCATTTCAGGACTTTATCATTAATCTGAAAAGTGTCTTCTTTGATCTTCTTGTCAAATGCTCTTTTGACCCTATTTTGATTTTGTTGATGACTATCAAACACCTCACTTCTTTTCTCCTGCAGAGCTATTAGCTGGTTGATCCTTCGCTGTATGGCATTAGGTTCCTCCTCTAATCCTTGAATCAGCTTCATTACTGGTACCCCGAGAGATGTAGGGAATATAGCCTCTACTCCATACACAAGTTCATATGGTGATGTTCCAATGGACCTCTTTGTGCAAATTCGGTCAGCCCACAAGGCATACTTTAATTTCAAATGGCAAGCCTTTTTATTTTCTTGCAGCAGTTTCTTAATAATTCTCACAATACTCTTGTTTGAACTTTATGCTAAGCCATTTCCCTGTGGATAGTAAGCAGTGGAATGACCAAGGGAGATGTGGTATTGATGACAAAAATTTATCATTCTTTTAGACTTAAAGGCCTGAGCATTATCTGTGATAATCTTGATTGGACAACCAAACCTTGATAAGATGTTATTCTCTAAAAAGGAAATTATCACTGAGTCATTTGCTTGCCTGGTGGGGATGGCCTCTATCCACTTTGTAAAATAATCGGTGGCTGTGAGAATCCAGTGATGCTGTCCTGATGAAGGTGGATGAATTTCCCCTATAAAATCTAATCCCCACTGCTGGAAAGGTGCCTCAACATAAATAGGAACTAGTGGCATTGGCATGAGCTTTCTCTTACCTTCAAAAACTTGACATTCATGGCATGCTGCTATCTTTTTATAAATATCTCTGAACATAGTCGGCCAAAAATATCCAGCTCTCAAAATTTTGTTTGCAGTGGCTTTCCAATAATGATGACCTCCACAATCCCCTTTATGAAACTCATCAATTACTTTATCAGCTTCTTCCTCAATGAGACAATTTAATAATATTCCTCCTGCATCCTTCCAAAACAAATTTTGATCATATACAAAGTATCTGAGAGATTTCAACTTAGTGAACCGAGCTTTAGATTTTGAAAGGTTATCAGGGGCTCTATTATATTGCAAGACAAATGCTACATCCTTATACCACTCGGAGATCAAAAATTTTCTGTTGATTTGAACCAATTCTTCTTCATTCTCAGAAATTTCTGATATTTCTGTGCTAAAATTGATATCAATGCAGTCCAAGCTTGACTGAGTCAGCAATTTTGCTAAGCCTTGACCCTTTACCAACTTAGTGGGCTTAATTTCAATGTCATACTCTAACAGCTTTGCTATCCATTTCCCTCTTTTTCCATACGGGTCAGCTTGTGTAAGAATATCTTTTATAACAGCACTTGGCACGTATGCAATAATATGAGAATGCAACACATAAATTCTGAAATCCTTAATTGCTTTCACCAATGCATATGCTTGCTTTTCTAAGATATTATATTTCAGTTCAGCATTAGCCAATGTCTTGCTAAAGAAAGAAATGGGCTGTTCAATACCTTGACTTCCCTTTTGCAACAAGACTCCAGCTATTGTATCTTCAGAAGCAAATGTGAAGATCAGAAACTCTTTGGTGAAATCAGGGCTAATAAGAACTGGTGCTTGAGAGAGTGCCTTTTTGATCTCTTCAAATGATTTCTTTTCCTCAACTGTCCACTTGAAATCTGCTCCTTTCTTTAACATTTTTGTTATATGTTTGACCACCTCAGCAAAATTAGGAATAAATCTCCTAACGAAATTAACCTTTCCAAGAAAAGATTGAACCTCTTTCTTACTCCTTGGCAAATCTAACTTTTGAATAGCACTAACTCTATTAGGATCAATCCTAATTCCCTCTTCAGAGATAATATGTCCAAGCAATTTACCAGAAGTCAAAGCAAAGATACTCTTGGTTGGGTTTAGAGAAATGCCAAACCTTCTACACTTGAGCAAGATCCTTTCTAGGTGCTTTAAATGGTCCTCTTCCTTCTTTGAAAAGACTGTGATATCATCAAGATATACCACCACTGATTTATCTTTTTCTTCAGCGAAAGCAATGTCCATAGCCCTCTGGAAAGTGGCCCCTGCATTCATGAGGCCAAAAGGCATTTTTGCATACATAAATGTGCCCCATGGTGTAGTGAAAGCTGTCTTCTCCTGATCATCTGGATGAACAAGGATCTGATTATACCCTGAGAAGCCATCAAGCATAGACATCCTTTGTGAACCAACAATATTTTGCAAAATGAAATCCATTTTGGGGAGAGGGTAATTGTCCTTCAGTGAAGCCTTTTTTAAATTCCTGAAGTCTATACAAATTCTAATCTCCCCATTCTTTTTCCTGACTGGTACCAAGTTAGCAAGCCAATTTGAAAATTTGATTGGAACAATAATCTTGGCATCAAAAAGCTTTTTTACCTCCTTTTCAATTAGTGGCATCAGAAGAGGATTAATCCTTCTTAATTTTTGCTTAAAAGGCTTCTCATTTTGCTTAATTGGGATGGTATGTTGTATGATTGAAGAATCATACTGTTTCAAATCAGCATAGCTCCATGCAAAAACATCAATAAATTTCTTCATCATTTCAATATATTTGCCCTTCATATTAGCTGATAAAAACTTTGAAATTTTGACAAATTTGGGCACAACTGAGTCACCTAAATTACAGCTTTCTATTTCCTCTCCATTGGCTTGCAATCTTGGTGCTTTAAACACATCATTTTGGTCAAATAATTTCTCAAGTGGAATAAGGCCTTTAGGAATAAGGTTGTTTTGTAGCTGCAAGACTTCAGATTTTTTCCTTTGTCTCTGTTAACATATTCTGCTGATCAATTTGATTATGCTCGAACTCCTCTTTCAATTCTATGAAATTTCTTACCTGCTGATCATCTTCAAAGACCTGCCAGTTTAGGATATTATCTGGGATAACTGGTCTATGGCGGACCTTCACCTCATAGCTGTCCGAATCATGTTTAGGAATAAAAAACAGGCTGGCTGCCACAGCAAGAGAATCTGCAACAGAATTTTGATCTCTGGTTTTTATATTGAAGGTATAGGATTGAAACTTTTCCAATAATTCCAACACTAAATTTCTGTAGGCTCTCATCCTTGCATCCTTTGTTTGATATGTACCTTGTACCTGCTTAATAATCAATTCAGAATCTCCATAAACAGCAATGTTCTTTGCCTTCAATTCTATCAAGGTTTCCAGGCCTAACACTAGAGATTCGTATTCAGCCATATTATTGGTACAATCAAAGTTAAGTTTGTATGACAGAAATTTATTTTCTTCAGTTGGACTAGTGATCCAAATTCCAGCTCCTGCCCCTTCTTTCCCTGCTGCTCCATCAAAGTATAATGACCAACAGCCCATGACATCTTCTTCATCTCCTGGCTGTCCTTCATGACTTTGACTCTCTGCTGATTTTTCTTCCAATTCTCTCCCAACTGACTCATTAAAAAGGATAGCTGAACCAAGACCAGTATCACATGAATAAATAGGAAAATTTTGAGGTTTTTCTTTGCTACTCACCATGTAGGCCATCCTTGTTTCACGGTACAACCTCCTTTGCTCACCAAATACTGGAATAGTAGCATATGTGAGATCCATCTGCATCGTGCCCTTGATTTTAGCTGCCCAAGACCTTGAAAGCAACATTCCAAACTTAGGTGGGATGTCTGCAACAACAATATCCATAACAGTAGTTTTTGCTGGAATTTGTTGTAGTCCCACAACCACATCCTTTATCAAACCTATGCAATGAACTCTCTTAGAATCAAAGGAGAATAAATCCTTATATGGCCTAGTAATTTCTAACCCCAATCTCTCCATAATTACTTTAGGCATAAGATTATGTGATGCTCCCGAATCTAACATAGCATTATGTAAAGTCATATCATGAATAGTAATGCTTATGTAGAAAGGAGGGAACTCTTCATTTTGTTCATCCTCAAGCCTTGGTCCCAAGCAGATAATAGGATTATCTTCTTGTACATTTAGGATATCAGCCACCCCTGGTTGTGAATTAAGCATTTCAACAATTTTGCTTCTATACTTATCCACCTTGAGAATTTCATTAAAAGGAATTGATATCTTAATTTTTGCAATCTCATTCTCAATATTAAAAATAGAGGTAGACTTGTCACCATCCTTAGGAGGAGAAGAGATTTGAATGTCCCTTTTGTCAAGAGGAGGATCAACCTTATTTTCACCTACCTTTGCTTTCTCCTTTTTATCATCAGCTGTCCTCGAGGTATTCTTCTTGAATTGTGCTTTGTCTGCTGTAATAGGAACATCTCTATTCCTGAGATTATACTGCTTTTGTATTTCAAAAATAGCATGCTGATAGCCCTTTAAAAAATCTGAAGGTTCTTCCTCTGACTTTGTCATGCTGGACTCATCATGTTCCTCTTTGGTCAAGAAAATTCCTGACCCTTCTTCATCAAAGCAATGAATAGATTCCTCAGGTACTTCAGGATCTTCTTCTTCATCCACCAAGTTTTGTTGAAAAGGAGGTCTTACTTGAGAATCTGCCTGCTGATTTTTATTGTCTCTTGGCCTTTGCTGATTTTGAGGCCTTCTAAATTGAGGGTTTCTAAATCGAGGCTCTTGCTGTGCTTGGGGAGCAGCAGTATTCCCAAGTGCTAATTGATCCATCAACTTTTCCATGGTTTTTATGATGGTTTCAAACTTATCTTCTTGGGCAGAAGTAGAAGGCTTTTCCTCTTCTTTTATCTTAGTCTTTGCCATTTTCGACTTTTTGACAGCAAGCATATTAGCATCTACTTTAACTGCATCGTTTTGCATGTTAGCCAGAGTAGCAGACTCTCTTTCTCTGAGTAGAAGAGAGAAATCTGAATCAAATGACTCAGCATATCTTAACTGTGCCAAAGCTCCAGGAGGTTTTAAATGTGCTGGAATAGAATTATATACCTTATTAAACCTCTTAGCAAAGTTTTGTACAGTCTCATCTGAAGCTCTTCTTAAATTATTATATTCAGTGAGGGCTTGAACATGATTAGTTCTATTTCCCCATTTCCTCAGAAAGCTATCTTCAAACTCAGCCCAACTATGAATGCTACCAGCTGTTAGAGCTTTAAACCATTTTCTGACTTCCCCAATGAAAGTCTGAGCAAACAATCTCAGCTTTACATCTTCATCATCCACTTCATACCTATCAATAAAATCATTGAATCTATCCACATGTTCTTCTGCAGTAAAATCTTCATCCCCTCCCCATGTTGGAATCCTAGCAGCATATTTATTTGGAAGATCATGTAAAATAGCAGGGAGATCTAGAGGAGCATACCTAGCAGGTACAACCATAATGAATGGAAGAGCAGCGACTGAAGGTATTGTATGACCAGAGGGAGAAGATTTAGTGTGAGATGATGTCTGGGAACTGTTTGGACTAGCAGAGGCAGAAGATAAAATACTAGTATGAAAAGGACTGTTTGGGCTTTGCAAACCACTAACAAAGGAACTCCAATTAGGGAGAGGTAAACCAGTTTTAGATTTGAGCAACACTTCAAAAGGATCAAGCTGTTTGAGCTGGTTTAAATCCTCTTCTTCTAATAGCAATTCTGCAGTAACAACTTCCCAAAACTCTTCTTTATATTTTTGAGACACTAAAGATGAAGTATCAATGCCTCTCTTTTGTAAATCTAAAATGATTCCAATCAATTCTTCTTCATCTTCAGACCTCAACAACACTTCTTGAATTTTATCATCAACAATTTTATTTTCAGGACTTCTTGAAAATTCAGGAAACAAAGATTTTGAAATGTTTGAAGTACCTGGTATATCAGAAAATCTTTGTCTACTTCTTGAGATAATGTTAGGACTATCCACTGGACTAGGTGGGTTTGGGTCAGGATTACTCCTTGTGTATCTTCCTCTCGAAGCCACCTTTTTAACTTTAAGATTGAATGGAGTCACCAAGGTAGAATGCAGTCTCGAACACCTTCCTGAGCTTCTGCTACCTTCAGAAATTCAGTCTCAAATTTTCGGGAATGAGTAATCTTCAGACTCCTGACAGACGCACCAAAATGTTATCACAAAATCAATCTCTGAAGGGGCTGCTAATCAGATAGACTCTGTGTAACTGTTTCAGACCAATCTTTGGACTAAGGATTAGCCTCCCTAGCCCGAGAGGGCTCTCTCTAAAAATTATTGATTTTGTATTTTTTTTTGACAAGAGGGCTAACTCTGGAAAAGTAAATTGAATAAACAGATTGGCTGGATAGACATTACAAATATTTCCATTGGGCTTATGGAGTTGATCATATTCAATAAAATATAACACTGCTCATACATAGAAGTTAGGGTAGCAATGTTTAAATACTCAAAACATCATCTCATAGGAACCTCAGTTTACAAATACACACAGGAAGTCAGAGCAGCATAAGTGAATTCTGAGTGATTGTGTATTCATACAACTGTAAAAAACATTAAAGATAAAACAAACCACACATCTTGAGCATTTGAAACACTGTAAGAATCCTGAGAAGATAAACAGTGAATTATATTACCAAACTGAGTTTTTACACAAGCCAAAAGCAATACTCTGTTTCTCAAAATATCCAACCCTGATTACATAGATGTTTCTGCTATATATGGAAACAAGAGTCTAACTACCTGGAGCTTCCTCCTCCAGCATGAGGGGAGCTCGAAAAATGCTACTAATGACACTTATCTGTTTCCAACAAACTTATTTAATACATTAACTACTAACAGAAGTTCTAAAGAGTTCTAATTTGGTTGTAACTCTAACTCTATCTTTCTCATAAATTGTTTCCTCCTTGTAGCTTTGACACTTGGCTTCATTTTCGTTGGGCTGAGATGGCATTTGATGAGTCAATTAATGTCCATGTTGGCCTTGGATACTGGTAACCTTGATCTGCTCATGTTGGCTGTAAATATCCCTAAAATTTCGGTTCTGGTCTTCCATTATCTAGCATCACCGAGTATACAGTAGTAAGTCCTTTAATTCTTTAATGACTAGATAATATATGACATTACCATGTTGCTGATATGCTGGAAGCTTATTTGCTGTACAGGTGTGCCAACCAAAATTTTCCGTATGCAGCTCCCTTCAAACCCTAATCACCGAGAATAAAGTGTCTTTATGATCAAAATTTCCAAAACTTGGCTTAAAACATTTACCTTTTACTAAAGGTACACCTGACATATATTGAATGGCTGTGGCAGCTTCTTTCAATCCCTTCCATGTCACCTAGGTGTTTTCTTTGCAATTTTCTGAATATTTCATCAACTGCTTGCCCATGTTTTTAAGACAACACCTACAGCAGTTTCGCAGCGCGCTGCGAAACTGCAAAACTGTTTTAAACAATTTCAATTTTCTCTGTGATTTTAACTGTTCTGCCACCTAGTTTCAAAATTCCTTTTTACCTTGGTCGTTTATATAGCCGTGTTTACATGCCTTTAAAATAATGAACTCAAGCAAAATTTAACAAAACTTTGGAACAGCACCTTACTTAGAATCAGCAATTTCATTTAGCAGCTAATTTATTTAGTTGTGCTTTCAATTTTGCAACCTCCTTTTCCATGGCTGCGATTTCAGCTACGACACTCTCCATCTTAGCCATTTCACTTTCAGCTGCCTCCCATTTGTCCTTTGTGGATGTAGTATTTCCTCCTTGGGAAATGATGATTTTTTTATTTGAACCTTTTTTCTTGCTTTCTTTTGCTTCCTCTGTTCTGGATAGTTTCTTAGTTTCTCTTGCTTGCTTTCTTGTAAAAGGTTTTCTCTTTATTTCCTCTGCCTCCTCTATTTTGGGTAGTTGTTCAGCTTCCTTTATTTGATTTCTGGTGAGGGGTCTCCTTGGTTTGAAAATAAATTCATCACCTGGCTCGTTAAACCTCAGTCTTTTTGCAGCTTTAGATTTCTTAGTGCTTTACGGTGTTGACTGTGTCAAGTCAACGTGCATTGGTTCAATGCGTTTTGGCCCAGCTTGATCAAACTCAATAGCTTCCAGCAAATCATTCAAGCTGGCCTTTGATACCGGACTTTCCTCACCAGCCACTGCTTTGCCTTTTTCCTTGATCATTTGACTCCTTGTCTTCACCCCTGACATTTTTTTAGAATCTTTTGGCCCAGGTACAATCTTCTTATGCTGGGCTTCTCCTTTTGCTGATGGCTGAGGCTGTTCTTTGATAATCAGTGGCTTGACTGATTTTCTTGACTCTGATCTTACCTTCCTTCTCTCCTTAGCCTCCTTCTGAAGCTCAGCAATTGTGGGTTCTCCAACTGATTCTTCAACTGACTGCTCTTTTTCTTTAACGGGCCGTGGAGTTAGACCTGTTTTAATTGGAAAACCTGCCATGAAAATGAACGAGTCCCAATCCCTGCCTATTTTCTAAAGACCATTCAAGACTAACAACTTGACCAGACCATGGTGAAACAGAGATGTTTCACAGTCATCCTTTCTCAACTGCACTTTGTCACACATTTTGCTAAGACTTCGAAACAAGTAGAAGGGGATGTCAATGGATGCCTTACCAGTAAAATGCAACAACAACTTGAAGTGGTAGGAGTAAACTTTATTATATCTTCCCTCACAAGTTAGGTACTTCTGAATACAGGTGAGAAGCAGGGCATAATGCTCCTTAATATAGTTTCTAGGCACAGCCTTTGTTAGGTCCTCATTCACATACGCCTCTTTCAGGAATTCTTTACATGGACTCATATAAAACTTGAAATTTTTAAACCATTCTTGTCCCCCTCTCGGGATCTCAGTTACTGTAGCGATTTCTTCTGGAGATACTTTAACTTCTAACATGGCTATTTTGGAATTCAAACCGGTGAAGTTTAAAGCAAAATCCTTTGTTACCTGAGCATGGCCACCCTGCAGTTTTTGGCAGAAATTCCAACAGCCGGCATCCTGGAAGGCTTTCTTCACACCCTCATCTCTCAATGTTAAGTCCAAACCTTCAGGCTCTGTTCTCTGGCATTTCCCGGACCGGTGTCCTCTCTTCTCCATCTCTCCTTTGAAACTTTTGCGCAGACAGTAAACAACAACTTCAACTGGAACAGTAATTCAATCCTTTCTTCCTTTTGGCTCAACCTCGCTTGAAATAGGCTCTCTTGAGAACAGCTTCACTTGTAAACTCACATTAAATCATCACAAGGACTGGTCACTTATGCACATTCACGAACAACATAAAAATCTATGCATAGTAAAAGTCATTTGGATTGATATTGGTGCACATATCTGCAAATCTATTAGTGGAGTGACGGTTAATGAGCGTTTGGGAGGTATGGAAAACTGACATGAGAGGACGGGAATGGTGACTCATTAACGGACTTGACCTTTTTGGAAATATTCGCTGCAAAACGCACGAATCAGCGATTTCGCAGCGCGTTTAATTTTGAATTGTCATAATGCGCTGCAAAACGGCTTGATGATGACGCTGCAATATGGCTAAACAATGATTATGCAGCGAAACTGACCAATGAGAGACTGCGCTGCGAAATTGCGGAAAGGGTCGGTGACATGGATTAGACAAGACATGTCTTATGGAATCATGATGGTGGAGGATGACTGATAGAATTCGAATACACTTTACATCAAACATCCTTAAAACTTCAACCCTAGGGTAAGAAACATAGACTAAAAACAATTTGACATCAATTTTAGACATTAGGCTTTGGGCAAAGGATTATGTACACATGTTTACAATTCTTAAGTGATAACAGGTTGCATGTTCACGAAATACATAAGTGAACCCACAATATGTCTATAAATATTAGCCTCCACTACTTCACCTGAAGTAGCAGCTTCCTTCCTCCAATTTCTTACTAGAGGAGTCTGCATGGGTTTGCTGCTCTCCATGTGGAACTTCTTCAGTATTTTGTTGGCATACTTTCCCTGAGAGACAAACAATTCCCCATCTCCTTGCCATACTTCCATACCAAGAAAGTAATGCATGAGCCTCAAGTCCTTCATCTCGAATTCTCTTGCAAGATCCTCTTTGCAAAATTTTAGCTGCTTCTTATCACATGTTAGAATCAAATCATCGACATATAATACTCTAATCAACAATTTACCTTCAACCAAAATATGGTAAAGGTTCACATTTGCTTCACTTTTGGTGAAACCTATCCTGGTAATGTAGTTGTCAATCCTGGTGTACCAAACATAGGGTTCTTGTCTTAGTCCATACACACTCGCTTGAGTTTGCACACATGCGACTCTCTGTTGAAGGTCTCAAATTATTCCGACTGCTCAATATACACCTCTTCCTCAATCATATCGTTGAGGAATGCTATCTTCACATCCATCTGATGTATCTTCCATCCCATTTGCACTGACAATGATAGAATATATATAATTCAAGAGTACCTTGCTACTGGAGCAAAGGTCTCATCGTAATTAATTCCCTCCACCCAAGGGAATCCTTTGGCCACAAATCTGGCCTTGTGTTTCTCCACACTCCCATATACTTCTTTATTTACCTTATAAAGCCATTTGGAACTCACCATTGAATTGTCTTCTGGTCATGGGACCACTTCCCAAACACTATTTCTGATAGTGGAGTCATACTCCTCAACCATGGCACCAAACCATACTGGTTGCTACACTGCTTCCTTGAATGAGGATGGCTCAACCTCTACACTCTTTCTCATCATATCCATGTAGCCAGTGTACAAATTTGGTGACCTCCTCTACCCACGTTGTGATGTGGGTGCTCCCACATTCTCTCTAGCATCATGCATCAATCTTCCAGCCTCTCTGGTGCACTTCCTTCCATCTATGTAAGTCTTTGCATGAGTGGGTGCTTCGATTCTCTTCTCCTCTACATGTGGTTTCTCCACATCATCCTGAGGTTCCTCCTTTGGAGCTAAAAAACCCTCATCTACATGTAGCTGAATCCCCTCTCAAAGGAACATCTCATGGCCTTCTCCTCATTGAACATCACATCTCTGTGAACCACTCCCATCCTATTGGAGGGAAGGTACACCTGATAGTTGTGAGGTGTATAAGTGTCCCCACAAATATGCCAAACACAGCTGTTGGATTTATCTTTTTTCTATGCACCATTGGTAACATGAAAATAGATTGATGAACCAAACATCATGAAGTGTGCCACATCTAGTTTCTTACTTGAAAAATATTCTTCTGGTGTACTCATCCTATGAATTCAATGAGGGCTTTTGTTCTTCAAATAAACAACTATGTTGGATGCTTCAGCCCACAAGTGCAATGGTAGGCCTTGTTCATGTAACATCACCCATGAAACTCCCACAATAATTTTGTTCTTAATTTCATCCACCCCATTTTGTTGTGGGTTATGAGGTGCTATTAACTCCCGTTGAATGCCTGCTGATGCACAAAATTTCTTGAATTAATTCGACACATTTTCTCCATTGTTGTTGCTTCTGAGAGGTTTAACTTTCCTGTCAGTATATTTCTCAACAAGTGCTTTAAATTCACAAAATTTAGCAAACGTAGGATCTTTCTTCTACATGAAGAAAATCCAATACTTACGAGAAAAATCATTAACAAATATTACATAATACATGTTCTTGGCCATGGAGGCTATCGAGAATGGTCCACACACATATGAGTGAACTCTATCAAGGATCACTTGTGCTCAACTGCCTTTATCATGAAAGGAAGCTTTGGTGTACTTCCCTGATGCACACCCTTTACATGTGTCTCTCTGCAATAATGTACCCTTGGGAAGTATTGTAGAAATATGTTGCATGATTCAAAGCTCTGTGGTGCAAGTGACCCAATCTTCTATGCCACAACTCACCGATGTCTCGGCTTTGCACCTTCTATGCTTTTGTGCTCAAAGAAGCACAATATTCTACATCCAATTTGTAGAGGTTCTTCACCCGAACCTCCATTTGATTCACCTGTCCTGAGGCTATGTGATGAAGGAAATCCTTTCCCTTGCTAAATATCACATCATAGCCATGAACCTACAACATGGCAACTGGAACTAAATTCTTCTTCAAACCTAGGAAATACATGGAAACTTTTAATGTGAGAGGAGAACCAGACTCCCTCTAAAAGGTAACAATACTGATGTCAGTCACACTATACCCCCCATCATCTCCTATCTTGATGTGCATCTAGATGTCCTTCTCCTCCAAGTCACTGAAGAACTCTTTGTTGTCGGTCATATGGAATGAGGCTCCACTATCCAGGTACCACACACTATCCATCACCAATGTCACCGTACAAGTGATGAGGGTGAATTCTAGCTCAAATTGTGAAGCAAGTGCTTCACCTGCCACTCCTCTTGAGGGCTTCTTACAGGCCTTATTGTGCGGACACTGTGGCATAATGTCCCAACTCATGATAGTGAAATTTTTTAATCTTTGACAAGTCCTTATTCTTGCCTCCCTTATTGGAATCTAATTTGGAATGGGATGACTTACCCTTCCCTTTCTTTGGCTTTCTAGCTAAGGCACAATTATCTTCATCATCATGCTTGGATGAGGATCCATCTATAGTGTTCCATTGAATCTTTTCTTGTTCCAATTTTGACCACAACCGCTCCCACTTTGGTAGCTTCTCCCTCCCATTAACTGAGTCCTGGTAATTATGCCAGCTCTTAGGAAGTCCTAGAAGTGTTAGGATCACCATATAATATTCAACAACTGTAACACTGACACTTCCAATCTCATCCTGACATTGGACGAACTTGTTCAAGTACTTCGGTATTGAGCCACCCTTCTGCATCTTGATCTTTTTGAGCTTTTCCTTCAGTGCCAACTTCCCGTGATCACTGCTGTTTTAAAACAAGTCTGTCAAGGCCTTCCACGTTGTAAATGGAGTTTGAGACAATATGATCACAAACTCCTTATAGGATAATCCTTCTCGCCTTTGCCACACACTTACCATGTACGTTTGAGACAATATGATCTCAAACTCCTTATAGGATAATCCTTCTCGCCTTTGCCACACACTTTCTCCACTCTGCTAGATCCTGAGCATCAGTTAGCTTAGCAATATATTTGTCTATGAATTCCTTAAGTTTGTTGTCTACCAACACTACCTCCATCTTGTCCTTCTAAGAAATATAGCTTGAACTACCCTTAAGGGCATATTCGAGTCTCAATTTGTAGAATGACATCCTACTGGCTCTGAATTATGATACTGCAAATTTGATTTCTCCTACAAAAGACAAACTCGTATCCTCGTCTTCTATAGTGATTTCAACTCTGATACCATGTAGAAAATTTCTACAAATATAGCTTTGATAACATGTAGAAATTCCTTGTAGATTCAAATTGTAGATTGTAATGTGCTAAAACAATTGACTTGAATCTACTCTACTCATCAACATAAAGAATAAACGATTGATGAAATCACGAAGCATACAAGAGAAAGAATTCAATCACACATAACACAATGGTTTTCTGGGGAAAGCCACAACTAAAAACTCTTGCTATCTGTATATTGCATTAATCATAAAATATGAGAAGATTACAATACCTTTCTCGAGCCCGAGCAACCTCTACACTATCTCTATCTATCTCACTACTTCCTAGACAAGCTCAAGCCAATACTTAGCCAATTATGTTGCCTACCAAGCTCTTATTTCCTTACGATATTCTGTTGGGAATTAGTCCATATTTAATTGGGAAATCCCACAATTATTAATTGAGAAATCCTCATAGGCCTTCCTTTTATTTTATGCACCACCTGTATAATTCAGATGATTATACAACTGATAGTACACTGTCCCTGAACTCCAATCTCAACTATGTCTTTCTCCGATCTGACATGCATGAGTTAATTATGAGTGAATCTTCAGTTTACTGATCGCTGCAGGTTACACTCTACTACTATAGGTTACACCCCGCTACCGCAGGTTACACCCCACTACCATAGGTTACACTCCAATATAACAAGTTACACCCCACTATAGTAAGTTAAACCACACTACAGTAAGTTACACCCCACTACATTAAGTTACCCCCCACTGCTGTTGGTTAAACCCCACTGCTACTGGTTACAACTTACTACTATATATCCCACTAATTCCTCCATTAGTTGGAACTAGATTAGCTGACTTTAATTCAGTTGGACTGAATTAAATAAATACAACTCAAAATAAACTCAACTAATGCTCCTAGTTGTAGGAGACACTCTACATGACTCTAGTTATACCCCCAACTCAAATTTAAATTAGCTAACTAAGTTGAATTAACTTAGTTAAATATTACAAGTTGTCATGAGATGTGGAATTACAACTTAATTCCCAATTTAATTCAAGGACAAATTAAATTAGGATTTTCTTGGTGCATTTTCCACACGCCAATCCGATGCTCTAAATATTGTCATATGTTTTTTCTTCTGTTGACAAATTCACATATCACTCATAAATTCTCGACCAGTGAAAGCTATCTTCGATCTCAGTAAGTGAGGTAACCATATCACTACAAACAACATCTTTCCCTCGCTTGCTACCTATTATTTGTTTGCAGCGGAGGAAAAAAAAGTATGTCAATGAATAACATATTTAAATCTCGTTCCACTATACAATTCCCTATTTTCTCCATAAACATTGACTATTACTATTACTCATGTGGAAATCTATTACAGACGACGCTCTAAGCAAGCAAAACCAAGTTTTGTGGACAATAATAGGAAATTTTTTCAAAATTTAGAAAGTGTTTTGTGCATTTACTATGCACTTTGCTCTCGCTTTAAGATCATTGATACACACGCCCTAAGAAACAGAAATTTGTGTATGCAATAATATACATTGTTTATCGAACCAATAATTTTGTTTACGTGGCCAAAAATTACTGTTTAACTTGATCATTTTTCATAATAGTGGAAATGGATTCTGTTAGAGTCGGTCTAGTAGCCCTCCATCAGCGATCAAAACTCTTTGCATTTGCATAAGTAGGTGTCTCATCAGTGTCATCTCATTGCATTCCATTAGGCATGCCATAACCCTGATGGAGGAGCTGGTGTCTTTATTCCTCTCTTGGCACTGCTGGATCAAGTTGTTTCAGTCAATAAACTCTTTCAAGGTTACTTGTATTGTCTTAAGGTCAAAAGTCCTAGGTCTAGGGTTTAGGTCCAATTTGTCTTTGAGGTCATGTCTTTAAAAGTCAATACATGCCCAGTAGGCCAGAGGGATGACTATCAAAGTATTTCTTCAAAATATTTCATCTTGTACAGCTAATTTTTACCTTGGATTTAAAAACCCTGTTTTTAAAGACAAGGTCATTTTCTCATTTTTGTAAAAACTTGTAAAAATTCAAAATTCTTCGAAAGTCAGCATGCAACCTTGGTCCCCTTTGCCAAGATTCCTCAGAAGTTATCCCTGCAAAAATTTTCAAGAAAAAGCATTAGTTCAACCAATTTCCGAACAAAAGGAAACCATAAAGTCAGTAGCATTTAAATTTTGAAAAAGTGTCAAGTTATAAATATTAGAAAGAGGGTTTGAGGGGAAATTAATTTAAATCAAGCCTATAAAGCCCCCTCTCCCTCCATTTGATCATCATTTGCCTCAAAGCAATAGTGAAAAGTGATTTGGAAAGAAATTGGGTGAAATTGCAGACAGAGCCCACGTGCGAACCATCCAGACCTGTGCGCGACGTATTGGGCAGGTGCGATGCATCAAGGGGGTCATAGTAGTTAGAAAAAAGCACTGGCGCGACGTGTTGGGCACGCGTGACCCGTCCAGACCTGCACGCGACCCGTTGGGAATTCACCTACAACAAATTGCCTACACACTTCAAAACGACCCCAAATATCCTCAAGTTTGTAGGTAGGCCTCTAATCATCAATGTTTTTTACTTGCTAAAGCAAAATGATCATGGAAAATGTGTATAAATGCCATCAAGTTGAAATGGGAAATTCATGTGTATTTAGCTTAAAAATGTCAAAGTGCAAGTAAAGCCAGGGTTTTGTTTTTCTGTTTTCAAGGTCATCCTTTTCACTCCCATTTTTTCCCACATCTCATTACCACTTCCCTTGTCAGTTTAACCTAATCTCCCTAACAAAATATCCAAAGCCCTAAAACCCTACCCCTATCCCTAAAATTCAATAACATAACCCTATGTTATGATTCCTTCCCTAAATTCCCTTTCTCATATATTTTCCCTCAGCTCCCTCAAAAGGTCCCTTCCCTAACATCTCCCTTGTGTTATTTGTCCCCTTGAAG